>DWAN01002039.1:0-16098 GCA_018230445.1 Heliconius hewitsoni
CGCCTTCGTGATCACGGTGTCCCCTACGCCAGGTAAGTATGCTTGTTCGGGCCGAACTTTTAGGTAGTCATGTTTCGCGAGAAAATCTTGCCAGCGCGATTCAGGAATCGAGTGAAAATGTACAACGCCATCTATGATTAGTTATGGAACTAGATTAATGTACTACACTAGGACTTTGTAAGCAAGCTATAAAATTTACTTTTTTACCATTATACCTGGCGGAAAATATATTTTTAGATAATTATTTAACCATATTATATAATTAGTAAATAGTAATTATTATATTTTTTTAGAGTTTCACTTAAAATTTTTGCATAAATATCTTGTAAAAGTATGGGTAAAAGTTGTGATTGTAATCGGTACAATTTTTTTTGTGTATCTCAGATAGAGAGAGAGTCAGACTTATTTTTTTTGTGCATTGTAATATAGTTGCTTATAAGATAAATATACCGAACAAGAATTATATATATTTTTAATATGTTTATAAAATAACATATATATAAAAATACATAATATTATTTAAAAATTATATATTTATTCTTGTAACAACTTTGAAAAATATTTAATAATAAATCAGTCACTTTTAATCTTGTTACTTGAGTTCGTTTCTAAAAATAAATAAAACCAAAATCGATAATAAAACCAAAATAACGATTTTGGTTTTATTATCAAATACAAAGCTTCATACAGTAAACATTCATATAATATATAGATATACTATACAACAAGACTTTACAAAGCCGTATCAAATGTATTATCAAGAGAAGCGTACCAGCCACAATGTAATCCCTCCACCAGAGCACTCCAGCGGTGACTATGAAGTCCCTCTCGTGGGCCTCGTTGCCGAACAGCTTCCAGCGCCGCGCCGCGCTGGTGTAGTGCGCGAGGCCCGCGCGGCCCGCCACGCACACGTGCTGCCCGCTGCTGTCTATTGCGCTGTACTGTATTATAGATTTTTTATTATTTAAATTATCTGTATGAAATCAATACTTGAAAATGCGTAAAGATTTTTTTGTCCTTATGTGGTGGAAATGTTTGTCAGTTATATGGAACTCAACGTCGCGCTTAACATTGGTACCAGAATGAAGACATGAAAATATTATTAAAAATTCTTTCTCCCGTCTGGGAATTGAACCCACAATCGTCGCGTTTACAAGTCACACGCTTGTGCCTCTGCGCTACGACTACCTCAATTCTTATTTATTCAAAGATTATGAAAACATATTTATTTATTTATGTAATTGTTAGTTAATACTATATTAGTTGTTTCGTGACTCGACGCGGCATGATGAAGATTATTGAAATAGTTATTATTACGGTTATGATTTATATTACGAGTTTTTAAAGTATAGATCTAAAAAAATCTTAATATTAAGCTCAATCTAGCATAATATTAATGTTTATATCAATGAAATTAGTATTTTTTTAAAAAATCACTTTTATATTAATTTATTTCCTTCTATAATTTTATATACTATACACACCATTGCAGATTGCAGTAGCATATTTGAAAAGTTTTATTTCAGTTTATATATATATATATATATATATATTTCAGTTATTTGTAAGCAATCTACAGTGCAAATTAAAAAGGACAAAACACTCACACGCAAAGGCCAGTTACTCGCAATATACGTAGCCGGCAGTTGCAATACAATCCACTGTTTCCTACATTCGTTGTCGTCCACAAAATCTTTATATTTCGTACTACTGTCATACTCTACATGATCCTGACCGTTCTCCTGGAACGCGTCCGACGATGAATCTATTATGGATATTATTGTTCGTCTCGTTAGATTGTCTTCTAAATTTATGTATAATTTATCGTCGGCTTGTAGGTACAGATGTCTTTGGTTGCTCTGAAATTGTTAAATTATTATATGTATACAATTAATTAATAGAATTCTTGATTGCGGCTGGATAAAGTGGCGTTAAGTTACCCCTAAATGTCATAGCTATTAATTAATTTCTTAGATTTAGGCTCAAGGCTCGTGGATCAAGGCCATGAGCGCATACGCTCATAATCATAACTGTTAACGCGACAGGATAAGTGGGGTCGACTGTCACTTGATGAACTGAAATATATAATATTTTCATTTCTTTCCTCTGGTAATTAAACAAATCACATTGGTGAGTTCCGCCTCTCAACACTCTATGCTTCCAGTATTCGGTAGAAAGTGGGATACGGAGTGTCTTAACACTAGGTTACGTCTTACTCTCCTACGTGACAGAATATATAGAATATAAAAATTGATCCATTAACATCTTGCGTTGGAGGTTTAATTACTGAATTCTAGTCTTTAAGAAAACATAAAGCAAACTACAGGATATTGTTCATTTACAACCAACCATGTATGTAGTGCTATTATTATTGATTACATAACACCTAAGTATCGATTAGTGGAATAAAAACGAAGCAACATTGTATGCAATCATCGCTTGTATTTTTATACCAATAACATTACATATTTCTATTTTTACACACCATTTCATAAAACTACGTGTAAAAAATAGAAATGAACATAATTGCGCACAAAAAAGAAACTAATTTTTTTTTAAAACATATAAAAACAACAAGCTTATACTTTCTTATAAATGTTAAATTTCATACGGGAATTACCAATATTTATGAGTTAAACTGCTAGACATTTAATTAATAGTAAGAACTATAATTTAATATACTATTAAAAGCAACACATTCTTTGTTAACATTTGTTATATTACACCTAGAAAAAAAAACTTATTAAGAAAACGTATAAAAATTTGAATGTAGCGGGCAACATGAATAAGTTGTAACAAGCGTATAAAAGTTTCGACATAGCTTGATGAGAACGTATGGCTTAGTGGTCAGAGCGCCTGGTCCGTTTCCAGGAGGCACGGATTCGAGTCCCGCTACATTCAAATTTTTATACGTTTTCTAAATAAGTATTTAGCAACATATTCTATTGTCACTTACCATGCAAGGATTAACACTAAGTGGGCTTTTTACAAAATCCATTTGAATTAAGTTAGACTTAGTTTCTTCTTCCACTTTAACCATCCATAACTGATAGCCTTCTGTTGCCCATTCCTGTAAATATATAATAATATGTACAATAACATAATTTATTTTCAATTATTATAAAGTTTGTATGGGGATAATATTTTAAGTACTTTGCTTTTTCTCTCTCAGATTTCATATAGAAGATGAATATTACTTTTTTTGTGAGTTCTATGAAAGAGAAAACTATTTACTAAATAAATAGATAGTGCATGTATTATTATTTTTTTTTCATTAATTTATTCAAACAATATAAAATATCTCACCATACAAGAAACGACAAGCGGGTTATGTTTAGCCAAGTCCTGACTGAGGCCATAGTCCCAAGCTAAAGAACACATGAGTAAAGCGCCAAAAGTACTCCACACTGATAGGCCTCCGCCCTCCCAGCTAACTGCTACTGCACGACCGTCCCCCGTCCATCTAAGGGTTTTTTTACGATTAACGTTGTATCACACACATAGTAGGATAGGCAGCGAAAACTTGGGAACCTAGTGTTAAGACACTCCGTTCGCAATTAGACACTTCTGTTTCCCACCTCTCTCCGCATTGTGTATGTAGTGGCCGAGCGTATCAACACGGCGCTTAACCCCATTACGAGAGCGAGAAAATGAAAATATTTAGTATTCCGTTTCCACGAGTGGCAATTCTTTCAAAATCCGCTCTATTAGATTAATAAAAAAATATGGCCGATAACAGTGACGCATAACGAACGCGCATGTTATAAATTTAAAAAAAAAAATTTTAGATACTTTGAATTGCAAACCTTATACATTTAACAGGCCCTGGATCTCCAGGAAAGTCTTTTGAACTAAGTAGCATTGTATGAGACAGCTCAAGGCCCCCAGTCGCTTCGTCTATCGTGAACACATCCACCTGTGAACTATGAACATATAAAATTTAGTAAA
Organism: Heliconius hewitsoni; assembly: GCA_018230445.1. Lineage (NCBI taxonomy): Eukaryota > Metazoa > Arthropoda > Insecta > Lepidoptera > Nymphalidae > Heliconius > Heliconius hewitsoni. Next base: position 3,949 of record DWAN01002039.1, read on the forward strand.
ATATATTTTTTTTAGCTGACATTTTTTGTATATAGCCAGTGAATCTGAAATATATGAAAATATATTGAATTGTATAACATATAATATATAAAAAGACAATGTTTTTTAATAGTCATAATATCAATATTTTTTCATTTTCACCCTGTATTCCTATTAATATAATAAATGTAAAGTTTGTGAGGTTTGATGTTTGTTCCACTTTAAAAAAGTACTGAATGGATTTAGATGAAACTTTACAATATTTATTATTGTGCTTATATCACAGAATAACATATATGCTACAATTTAAGTAAAGATGAAGTATTTGGCTATGCAAAAGAAGCCCCGTTTGGGTCGCTAGTGTTAAATAAATAACTTACTTTCTTCTGCCAATGGCGATCAATCTAAATTTATGATTAACACGTACACACGTCGCATCGTCGATGCCCTGCGCCCATATACCTTGTACTGCCTTAAAAAAAGTATGAAAAAAATATATATAATTTTTTTGGTAACTTAAAACATACAAATCATCACTTTCTAGCTATTATTACTTTAATTAAATAGCTTATAATTTTGTAGCATACCGCTTTTTGTTTCATATAGATTTCATGAAAATAAACACAATAAACACATTACGAACAAAGATAAAAATAAAAACAGTAACAAACATAAAAAAATAAAAAATGATACAATATTTGAGTACTTTATGTTTACTATGATAGGATATACATATTACAATATAGCATTACAGGGATTCACTCGAGAATTACTCAGTCTTACCGTAAAATCCATTGCTAAACATATCTATGGTAACAAAAAAATTAATTCAAATTTATTCATTTTATAGAATATGAATAGATATAATAAATATATTTTGTTATTTGCTTATAATTACAAATATTAGCCTAATATAGTAAGGTTACTTACGTTAGGGTCAAATTTGAGATTAGGTGCAGTTAAGTAAGCAGCTCTTCCATCGTTTAACGTTATACCAAATCCGCATACTAGCGGTGAATATTCAATATCATTCACATTAGTATTATCTTCTAATATCGGCTCCGCTGTAAAGATCACAATAATGATTTTTTTTAATTTGTTTAATACTATTATACTAGTGATCCGGTTGTGACTTCGTCTTCTTAAACTATACTAATGTTTATTTACTAATCATGAGGCCAGTCGTAGCGCAAGGGTATAAATGTGTGACTGAAAAAGCGCCTGGTTCTGGGTTCGAGACCCACTCGAGAAAATTTATATTGTTCATTTTTCGTTAGCCTCATTACGAGAACTCTTATTTTGGTAAATATAAATATTAAATGTTTCAGTTTCTCAAGTAGAAATTGTGCCCCTGCACCAAAACTGGCCTCTGCACCAAACTTTTCATTTTATATTTTTAGTGTGGCTATGTGAGCTAGAGAAACATGTTTAACATGCTTAATATTATTTCAAAATATAGGAAGCTTGTGAAGAAAAAAGTGTTATTCTGATATTAAAAGATTAAATTTTGAGTTCTTGTGGGGCTTTTAATCGGGTAGAAAAATTAGAACTAAAAATCCAGATTTTCCCAATTTATTTCTTAGTACCAATACAAATATACCTTTAATTATTTTTTGTTTTATATTATTACGCCCAAATTATATAAAAAAAATTGTAGTCTATATATTATTCTGATGTATAAGTTATTTTATTGTGTAGTTCTTGCCTCAATGAGGAACAAACATAGACAATTTTCATTTTTAAAATAAAAGAAATAAAAATATTAATAAATATTATTAGAGTTCATTTAGAATTACACTATATCAATTAATTGTATATTTGGAAAAAATAAAAATATCATGTTATTTAAATATGTTTAAATTACCTTTAGATACTTGTTGGTTAATTGAAAAAGGTATTCTTCCTAGATCCAGGCAATAGTCCCTGTTCTGAGTGCCATCCCAACGATATCGCAAAAGATGGGCCCGAGTGGTACATACAAGTATCTCAGTTCCAGATATACAACACATTCTTGTAATTTGACCATCCCATACTAAGATTTCCTTAAACTAAAAAATACACATTTCCAATGATTTAAAAAAGTATACATTTTCTATAACATTTTTTTAGTCTCAAATTTATTATGTTAATATTTTTTTTTTAACAGGAATAAAAGTAAATATAAAGAAACTTTTTACTTTGTGACTTTTATCAATGAGAAACCTATATTAAAATGAAAAGTAACACTTATGTACTTATGTACAGTCAGATGCTGTGCCACTGGCATCATTACATAATTATACTTACTATTGTAATTTTGAGTGAAGGAATTACTTCTTTAACAAATAGTTCGGCAGAATCTCTTCTGAGACTAGCAGTAGGTGGGTCACATTGTTGGTAAGATGTATAATCGTTTACAGTTTCCACATTATATAAAATTAAATGACCTTCTGATGTCTGAAATTAGAAAAAAACTAAAGTTAAAAATTATCCATTAAATTAAATAAAAGTTGAAAATAGTTAATACTGGATAATAATAGAAAAGCAATATTAAACACAATAAATTATTTTATTTATAGGGTAACATTATAAAAACAATCGACATACAGATATACATATCATAGACGAGTCTGGTTTCCACTCCACACCAATATTAACACCAAGTCTTTGTAGAGATTCAGCACTCCTTTTATGATAAACTATAGGAACAGAAGGCTGAAAATAAAGGCTTTTGTAAAAATATATATATAATCAGCTTCACACTGTATCATGCACATAGTGTTAAGACACACCATTTCCCACTTTCCACTGAATTCTGGAGGTATTGCGTGTTGAATCATGGGACTTAACACTGTGCTTTACCTTGACACCAGAGTAGGGATCGAACCCACAACCAGGCCCGTTTACAGGCACACTTTTTGCCCCTGCGCTACGATGGGCCAATTAAAAAAATATATGTAAAGCATATCAAATGTTATTCATAGTAGTACTACTTTGTTTACAATATATTAAATACTTATATGTAATTAACAAACTCTTTATTAACAATATTAAACACAACAGTTTTAATCTAACTAGAATAAGGATTTTTAATTAAATTAGTACAGTATGTTAGAACTCAAAGTTTAACTCAGTTAATACCAATTATAATACCTAGAACGTACCTTACAAAACCACACAACAAGGCATTCATCACTCAAAGACGCAAACAATATTTTATCTCTATTAGATACTATTTGTTTCACTAATTGAATGTCTGTCCCTAAATTTTTTAGAACTTTTGGCCATCCTATAGGAAAATACATTGTTTTCTCTCATTAAACAAGTTTTACGTAAAGTTCTAAAATGCAGTATAATTAAGTCATAAACATTTAAACTACAACATCGTTTTTTTAATACGTTTGGTACTCATTACAAGAAACACAGCGCGTAAAAAACGCAGCCAACTACAAAAATCTGCATTAAAATTAAGATTTTCGTTTCATATGTTTCGTCAACACTTGCAAGTTATGACTCCATTTGTCAAATATGCTATTGCTTTGACATTTGACATAAGATTTAGTGTTGGCTGTTGTATGTGTATTGTATGTTATTATGTTGTATCAACCATAAATAACAATAATTTTTCTGTACACCTTCTATGTTCAAATTTTTGGGGGAAACGTCCCCCAAAAATTTGAACACAGCGGGACTCGAACCCGCGCCCTCCTGGAACCCGACCAGGCGTTCTGACCACTAAGCCATACGTTCTCATCAAGCTATGTCGAAGTTTTATACGCTTGTTACAATTTATTTATGTTGTAATCTCTATAGGAATTTTTACAAATTTCCGCTACCTAAAGATTATTACTACACTACTAAAATACACATAATTGGTGATAATTGGAAAGATAATTACATAAGATATTTGGTTTTTAACCACAGTTGATGAAAATATAAGAAATAGAAATAAAATGGTAATATAATTAATTGCTGCTTTAAAAAAAAATCAATTTGACATATGAATTTAAGTTATTATCTTTATCTGTATTAAATTATGGCAACATTGTTTTGCTTGCTAAACTCTAACATTTCATTTAATCAACAAATATTTGCAATTTTCCGTATTGTTTTGTAACTAGATAGAAATTCTATAGTTTTATATTTTATCTTTAAAAACATTCATGTATAATGTGCTTAGTATACCAAAGAATACTAGAATGTTATAATGTCGGACGAAATTGATTTAGAAGCGAACAACCTCTGCACAACAGAGGACGCATTTGAAAAATTTCAATCAGTATCTATGTATGAAGAGGATGAATATATTACTCTTTCTGATATTGTATCCTCATCGCAAAACAAACACGAAGTAACTGAAATATTCACCGATTCGCTGGGAAATAATGATTTTACACCCGAGGAAATTGTCCAAGAAGAAAGGGGCCCTAAAATATTATTAACAACTCCTCTGCCAGAAGAAAACACTACAAATCCTCCGCAAATTATTCAGAAAAAACCAAACAGCAAAAGGGTTAGAAATAAAAAGAAACGTGACATACAATCAAATATAAGTGATGAGAGTAATTTTATATCATCAAAAGTACTAGATCACAATACATCAAATATGGATAAAGAGCTAAGCAAAAATGAACAAAAAATAATAGCAAATACTTCGGAGAATTCGAAAAGTATCACAGAATATACACAAATAAATTCATTAAATGAGCTTGTAGCTCAGCATAAACCAACCAAAAGACGGGGTAGACCACCGAAGCCATTAAATATTTGTACTCCTACAAACAAAGGGTCTGAAAATGTGTTACAAAATGAAAGTGAAGGTGAAAGCAATGTTTCTAAAAGATTTTCAAGGAGAAACAAGAAAAAAAATATTGACTGCACTACACACAAGTCTTTAAGAAATGATGAAGTAAGTACAGATGTGACAAAACAAGATTTAGATAGTGAAAAACAACAATCTATAGATAAAAAATGTACTGCCTCACCATTAAAGGAACCAAATATAAGTGAACATATCCAGATAAAAAAAAAAATGAGTAATAGTAAAGGTAATATATCTGATGATGATATAGAAGATTTACCTTTAGTTGCACTTTGTACTAAAAGCACCAAAATTAAAAAAATTGCAGGTACTGTAGACAATTTAAAATTAAGTACAAAGATGGAAGAAAATAAACTATCAAATAATATTATAATTAACCATGAAAAACAAATAGAAGCAGAAACAAATCTTGTTTCAAAAAGTTGTCCTAAAAAGCGAGGTAGGCCCAGAAAATCTCAAAAATGTGTTATTAATCCTAATATTGATGATAAAATTAAAAACCACAATCAGCAAAATAATGAGGAAGATGAAATAAGTTTGAGTAAATTAAAAGATGCAACCATATCAGATGATACAGATATACCTATGATAATAGAAAATAATAAAGAAGTCATAACACCTATGCAGAACTTAGAGGAGAAAATAGAAAAAAACATAATTAGTAAAAGAAATTTAAAAAAGCCTGTTATGTCTGATTATGAATACAATATCGATACTATTATAAATAATGAGATTAATGACATCGTAGATGAAAAGCCTAATAGTTCAGATTCACAGTTAGTTGAATCATCAAGGCCAGTGCGCCGTAAAGCAAAAAAAAATTTACACTATGATGAAGGATCTGATGAAGATCCTTTTGCAAATGTAGAATTATCTGACGATGAACCACGGAGACGTAAAAGAGGTGGAAGGTTTTATTCAGATGATGAATATATTCCTGATGGTGAAAAATCAGGTAATAGAGAATCAGAATTAACTGACACTGACACTAATATTGAGGAAGAAGTATTAGATGATGTTAGGAAACCTAGAAAAAAGAAATATAGAAAATCTTATTTAGCTTTACAAAAAAGTCCTAAAAAGGTCTCCAAACAAAATCTGGAAGATACATCAGGATTGAATAATCATATTGATGTTGAACTTAACTTAGAAACATCAGTAATTAAAATCGATGATGACAAAAAATGTGAACAAAATAATTCTTGGGGTGCTACAAATGAATTTGAAAATTTTCTTGCCAAAATAGTCCAAGGAACGGATATCAAAATTAAAAAAGCAAATAGTATTGATAGTACAAAAACACCATTGCAAATACCTACAATTGATCCCATGGAGGAGAAAAAAAGTGTAGAGGTATCTTCTCAAACTGATAATGTAAAAACTAAGTCCATTTCAGTGCAAACAAATAACCTCCATGAAATTCCTATGAAAAATCAGGTTGCTCTAACAGCAGAACAATCACAAAAGGCAATTGAATTTTTATCAGGTATTGTTAAGACAACTTCAGAATTGGGTCAACTAATGACAGAAAAAAGTGAAGATTTCATTGCAAAAAAAATAAATTCTTCATACGTGACTGATACATTCAAAATGGATTATTGTGTAAAAAAATCATTTTTACTGTTTAAACTTGCTAAACATAATTTACTACAGATGGAGGAAGATTTGTCAAAACAATATGGGGATTTTCTAAAAGAAAATAATTTGATTCAACATAGAGAAGAACAAAAAGTTATATCATCAACATCAAAAGACAGTGATAGCGATTGTGAAATTGTTGAAGAACCAGTTAAAAAGAAAGCAAAAGAAAAAATACCGTTTAATCCTAAAACTGTATTCTTAAACAAAGAGTTATCAATTAAAATAGCAAAAAAACCTACAGAAACACCAAAAGCTAAAGAAAAAATAAATATTAAAGGCAGACATACAGTTTGGATTAATGATTCAGTTATGGTAAAAAAAGTTAAACCAACACAGTCTTTTTTAGCCCAGGACAGCCGAAATAAAAAACCTCCTGATACTTTAATTACAATGAAAATGGTAAGTGATTTCTTTAAGATGTATGAGCGCCAAAAAGCAGTATCACTCTGCGCTCCATACATTAATAATATATTCTATCAAGGAGAAACTAACTACATTTGTAATTATTTTTTTGAAATAACAAACAAACCTTTGGAGTCTTATATTACCCCCAATACAGAAATAGAACCTTATAATGAAATAGGATCAAATGAAATCAATAACCCAGTATTATTGTCAGACTTGAATAGATCATGCCCTGACTCATTGTTGTCAATATGTATGAAAGTATTACAGAGACTTATGAATTTTAAAAATGCATTAAATTGTGAAACCCATTCTAAAGATAATGTGTTCTTGATAAGTATGACTCAACAATACGTCAATGACAGTGCTGTATCATTAGAAGACTTAAATACAAATGACAATAAAATGAACATAATAATACAAAAACGGAAAATATGTAGTGTTCCTACACTTAAATTCCTTTGTTATAACAGAATTAGTCAACTTATTTATGTGCCTAATTTCAGTGAAAATGAAAAAGAAAAATTGACAGCAAACTTTATAGAAAAAAGTGATAATCATACTACTTGTGAGAATAATGATATTTTGTATTGTACTAAAAAAAGTTATTGTAATATTATGAAAGTAAAATCTCTATTATCAATGTGTGTAATGGTCCTACAAAACCACTTTAATAGTATTAATAAAATTGAAAATTTTAAAACATTGCACAAAGTAAATACCTTAAGGCATTTATCACTAAAAACAATTAAGAAGATATTTTATCATGACTTGAAGACAACTATTCACAAAAGTGTACAGGATAGAAATGAAATTAATCCAATAAAAAGTTTGTCATTACTGTGTCTGGAATTAATTTATGATTATAATGCACCTAGTGGTATGTTACAGACTAATGGAAATCAAATACCTCACGAAATTTCTCTTAAATCGCTTTCTTTAGAAAAAGTTATATCATTAATGAATAATGGTATTCAAAATGATTCAATATTAAATTTTACGATAGATAATGTTAATACAGTATCGGAAGATATATTTTTAGAAAACTCAGGATATAACAATGAACACGAAATAGCTTCTTCAAATGATGAAAATTGTTACTCTGATAATGACTTAGATGCTAATTATCAAGATGATCTAGTTGAGGAGACTAACTGGGTTGCTCAAGTACAGATGCAAGAACTACGTTCTTGTTTAGATTTCGCTAAAGATAATTTTGTAGAGACAATTGAGAATTGCTTAGTTAACGTTAAAATTGAACCACTGGATGATTTTGCTGGAAACACTATTGATGCCAATACCGTTAAAACTGAACCGGTGGAGGAACACGAAAATCTGGAACATTTCGGATCAATAGACGTTATTACTAAGCAAGAAGATGTGGTTGCCCCTGAGAAACCTGTACAAAGAAAATTTAGTTACGATGAAGAGCAATTTGAGACTTTTGTAGCCTCAAATAAAATGATGACGGCTGTGGCAAACTCTGACGACGAAGAAATTTTCAGCCAAAGTGTTCACCGCATTCGTCGACAGTACGAACCTGATTCAGATGATGATATCGATACCTTTTCTGATACCATGAACTTATTGATTCCACAAAGTGAAGAAACAGCTAAGGATAGATTAATATCAAGCAGTTCTGATGAAGGAAGTAACAAGAAAACAAGCAACAAAAAGAAAATAGAGAGACGTAAACCTAAAACGAAAAAAAATAAATGTCAAATGGAACCTACAAAAGAAAAGACCACGGAGAAAATAGAAATGTTAACAAGGAAAATGAAAGATAAAATAAGAATAGAAGAGAAAAAAATAAATTGTTCAGATTCTGAAGTAGACGATGTTGATTTAAACCTAAAAAAGAAGAAAAATGATGATAGAGTAACTGACAAATCATCAAGTGACCCTGTAAATAATTTTCAAGGAAAAGAGATTCAATGTAATGATGTGGATTCCACTGAACAAATTATTGAAAGCCAAAGTGAAAAAAAAAACAAAGAGGAATTAACTCCCTTTTTTCCAGCTGATGAGCCTATTGAACTTTTACAATGTACACCTTCTATAGTATCGGAAATGTATGGTGATGGAAATCATGTCAAGAGTGATAGTAAAACATCTAATAACACAGATTCAAATGAAGTAACTTATATAGATAGATATGGATGGTCGTGTTACCCAATTGATGACAAGGACAGTAAAATCTATCAATATGCTTACATACCACTGGAAAAACTGCCAGAATCTTTTGTAGAAACATATAATAAATATCTAAGTATTTCTGCAAAAAGTTATATTGACTCAGAAATCGATAAGTACGTATATTATATCCCGTTGACTTTGGGTGTTATCAACATTTTTTAATTTTATGGTGTTTGCAGATTAACAAATCTACAATCCTTACATCGTCATACAAATGGTAATGTTAGAAAGACAAAAAATATTTCTGTTAACAAGTTGAAGTCGCATAATGCAGAAGCTAATAATCATTCTGATAATGATATAAAATCTCAACAATGTCAAGAACTTTCATTATCAGAGGATGAAGGTGAAATCGTAGATAATTTTGACGACTACGTAAGTATGTCCAATTCTTTTTATATCTTTTTTTTTTCAGTTTCACGCAGTATCCCGCTCATAGAAAAGTAGGCAGAAGGAACCTAGTGTGAAGACACTAGTTTACTAGAGTTTCCCATTTTCTGAAAAATTCTGAAGGTATCGCTTGTTGAGTGGCGGAACTCAACGTACTTTGCCCCGACACCAGAACCGAGAAATGAAAGTATGAACTATTTCATTTCCCCAAGTGGGCACCGATCCCACAATCTCCGCGCCTCTTGTGCCTCTACGCCACGCCACAAGGGCTTAAAACATTGTAATAAATATGTATATCAAATTATATTCTCTTCAATAGATTCCTGAACAAAATTCTGAGAATAATTTTGCCAAAAACCTTTTAATGAACAACGATAGTGATGGGGAGGAAAAGGAATTAAAAATTAAAGTAGAACCCAAGGGAAAAATCACTGTTAAAAGTAGATCAGGACGTCTGATCAAACCTACTAGACGTGTTGAAGAAGAACAAATTAAGCCAAAATCTGAAAATTTAATGCTCACAGCTGATAAAGTGATGGACAAAGACCTTAAACTTTTACACACACCCATTAAAATAGAATTTAAACAAGAACCAATGGATGCCAAAGATATTGATAATAAACCTAACACTAGAAACTGTAATGTAGGTATTGTTGTAAACATCATGGTTGTTTTTATTTTAAAATGTATGCTACAGTATTTTTTATTGAAAAAGCCACCTTAAGCATTGTAAATTGTTATGTTGTAGAACAATTGTATGACAAAATTTATATATATTTTTTTATCAGAAAAAACCTCCCAAAAGTAATATTGTGAAAATAAGAATAAGAGAGGACGACGCATCTTCTTCTGAAGAAGAAAAACAATGGTTCACAACAAAGGAAAAACTTTTGAAAAGATTAGGAAAGAAATTAGATACACCTAGGTATGTTTATTGTTTATACAAGTACAGTATTAATACATTATCTCCATATATATTCAAATAATACTAGTTATATCTTTAATAACATTTAATATTATAATTTACAGTGTGGACGATGCAAAACGTGCCAAGATCGTTAGCGAGTTCATAGAGAAACGAAACGACGGTATTGAAACTACGCGGAAACGCTCTCGACCGAGAGGCCGATCGAAGAAAAAATTGCTAGAACGCCGGAAACAAATGGAGTCAGTGTAATTGTATTAAATAAGGATGATCTATTCGTTTTTATTTATTTATTAAAATTACAAAAGCTTTAATTTAATAAAATTAAAAGAGCTAGGGATTAAAATTAAAAAGATTATAATAAAATTGAAAAGGCTGAGTGGCGGAACTCAACGCTGCGTTTTGTCTCGACACCAGAGCGAATAAATGAAAATATAAGTTTAAGTAAAAGAAAAATATATTTCATTTCCTCGAATGGGGATCGAACCCACAACCAGTAGCGTTTAGAGTTACACACTTGTGCCATTGTTTTTTTTTGTGGAAATAATTTTTATTAAATTACTATTATCCAATTTTGGTAAGACGAGACCCGGTGTTGATGTTACTAAATATGAAATATCTCAAATTCTATAAAGTATTTTAAGATTTCTATTCTGCAATGCGGGAAAACTAGTAAAACTGGTATTTTTGTAAATTTAGAGTAAGTCTGAAAGCAGCAAAATATGATCTTTGACACCAGGTTCTCTATGTCAAAAACACTTTTTACCTAGTAAGAAATTGATTTACATGAAAAAAAAATCGATATACATGAAAAAAAAACAGCGTTGTTTACTTAATTTGCCCATATTTCAGAATACTATCAATGGAGCTTTTTGGCGATGGATCACACTCTAGCAAAAAATATCAATCTCAGACCTACAGCAAAGGCCGTCGTAATATAAGAAAGGTCTGTACTACTCACTTACTTCACATACCGCTATTTTTAAGATAGTGTTTTTAACTTAAATATTAATTTAAAGTAAAACACAAAAAAATATCAAAAAAAGAAATCAAAATCAGCTTCACGCTGTATCCCGCACACAGCAGGGTAGGCAGAGAGAACCTAGTGTTAAAATACACCGTTCCGCCAAGTTCTGGAGGCATTACATGTTGAGGCCGGAACTCAAAGCCGAGTTATGCCTCGACATCAGAGCGAAGAAGTGAAAATATAAATGCAAGTAAATATTTTGTTTCCTCGAGTGGGGATCGAACCCACAACCAGTCGATTTTACAGTCACACTCTGCCACTGCGCTACGAGTGAGATGATGTAGACCTTTACAAATTTCTATTACCCAAATATAATTACTAAGAATTATGGTTTGGCAAGAGAAGAGACAGTATGTATTGTTTGAAAACAATCACAACTAGGAAAACCATGACAAATAAAAATTTTTTTTGATTACAAACTAGAAAATCTTTATGTAAAATTTATTTTAAAGTTATTAGAACTGTAATTATTTAAATTTTTGAGTAATGTAAATTTTTTGGAGAATATAATTATATGAAGTTAAGTTGAATATATTTTTAAAGGTTTTAGATAAGAAATCGTTGTCGCGGAGTACGGTTTTAGCAAATATGGATGAATTCGAAAGGAAACGGCGACTGGTCCAGCGTGAGGCACAATTGGTAATGTATTTTTAATTTTAAATAATAAACAATCATTTTTTTTTTATTAATGATAATTCGATTTTGATTTATTAATATTGATTGTAGATCATCTTAAAAATATATATATATATATATATATATATATATATATATATATATATATAT
>DWAN01002040.1:0-16093 GCA_018230445.1 Heliconius hewitsoni
CCGCGCTTTGCCTCGACACCAGAGCGAAGAAGTGGAAATATAAATTTAAATAAATATTTCATTTCCTCGATTAAACCCACAACTAGTCGCGTTTACCGTCACACTGGCCCTTGTGCCACGACTGGCCTCTAAATCAATATAATATAAAAAATGTAAAATCTCCTAATTGTCTAAATCTTAATAGTACTAAGTTTGTACAATACAGGAAAGCACTAGGTCTCAAAATAATTAAGTTACAACTAAAAGATTCCTTCCTTACGAGTCTCAGGTGAAGGTTAAAACTTTATTTTTTAGTTACGCAGCCATCTGCTGTAGAGAAATGAAACTTGAGACTTAATTACTGTTATCTACAACTTCCAAGGAACTCTTGGAAGTCACTTGAGTGCAACAATTTTGATCTTTTTCAGGGTTTATTTTATTCATATTTTCTTTAATGGTGTACACCTACATCATTTATATATGTTTGTATAGTAAATATATTTAAAAAGATATACAAATGATTAAAATGTTCTATGATCTAATGTTTTTTTACCTTTATGCTGTATCCCGCATATAGTAGAGGAGATAGGAGTTAGAACAATCTGTTCTCAACGCACTACCTAATTCTTGAGACATTGCGCCATCGCAGTGGCGTACCTCAACGCCGCACTTTGTATTGATACCGCAGCGAGAAAATAAAAATAATTTATTGCCTCGAGTGGAAATCGAACCTACAAACTTTTTAAGCTGCTTAAATAACTAAATTTAACATCTTTTATTTAAGAATTTATATAAGAAATAAAAGGCTTTATTTGCACAAAATCGATACATCCGTTGCTCCATTAGCGACTACACTAAGTGTCCCCTTTCCCGGAAACGACACGTAACGCTTTCCTACACTTTCTTTCGTCTTGGTTTAAATTATCCAATTCGAAAGAAATTACCAAAATTACATGTAATATAAGAATTGTAATATAAAACTATCCTATATAGGTACTATTGCGGGTTATTAAATTGCCGCATATTGCCGCATATTGAAGTTACCAAAGCGAGGAAATTAAAACATAAAATATTTCATTCCACCGAGAGGGTATCAAACCCAAACAGTCGCGCTTGCAGTCGCTCGTTATTGCCTCTGCGCCACGACGGCCTCATCTGCTGCATATTCAAATAAAAAATATGACTTTATCTTAAAGATTGTATTTATTGTTAAAAAAAATGTCCAAAATATCCGAAACAGTTACCTTCATAACTACGATTTCTTAAACTAGCCTTATGTTTGACTCACTATATTTTAGCTTACTTTTACAATATGTCACTACTGTACTACCCGTCAGTCGGCCTTGAAAGACCCCTCTATGGAAGTTCGATCGATAGATTGTCACTTAAGTAATTTTTCTTAAAATTTGTAAACCTTTTTGTAAGCGTTTTTTAAGTTTCAATAAAAAAAAATATGCCGGCGTCGAGGAAAATCGACACAATGCTAACGTGAATTCGATTTATTTATTTTAATTTCGTTTCTCCGGCTTTCAACATACAATATCTGTGGAATACAGTACCATATCTATAAAAAATCTGTGGAAAAGAGAAAACTTAATGATTTTTCATTAAGTTTAATGCGCCTAGCTTGCTTTCGAGACATCGGGTAGTGGCACTAATGTCGCATTATATCGTTATAGTAGTAATATATTTATTTTTGCTGGAGCCCCACATGGCAGAGTAGGCCGAGGGAACCTGGGAACCTCAAGTTAAAACAATCTGTTCCCATTAGGACGCTTCTGTTCCCTACTATATCAACACTGTACTTTACCTCGTCAATAGACCGAAGAAATAAAAATATTGCATATTTCATTTCTTCGGATGGGAATCGCACCCAACCCTGTTGCGTTTACAGTCACACACATGTCCCCTGCGCCACTACTGGTCTAATGATATGAATGATGAATTAATACAAATATTATACTTATTTTCTTGATAGACCACAACAACCTTCGTAATCAAAATTAAAACATCACAAAAATACACCAATTAAACTTTAATCTCCAAACGAAACGAAAAAAATAGAATAAAATATAATAAAACATCCCGCAAAGATACTATTAACCGAGTTGAAATAAAAAAAGTCAACTTCGTTCTTCACGTAAGTTCCTGGAAAGGGGATACTTAGAGTCGCTAATGGACCAGCGGATGTATCACTTTTACGCAAATAGCAATTTCGTTTCATTGCTACGAGTGGGAAGTGCCGTGCGGAGTTCGGAACCTTGTTTTTTGTTTGAATTGCCGTTTTATTTCTCACTAGTTTTCTCCTGCAGGTTTATTTCGAGTGATTGAAATTACTAATATTTTGTTTATCTCATGTTTGGAATATATAGCCTATAGACCTCCTCGCTAAATAAATTATTCAATACAAAGCGTGCGACTGTAAAGGCGATAGGTTATGGATTCGATTCCTATTCGAAAAAGTGAAATATTTATAATTATCAATTCCTCTCTCTCGTTCTGGTACTCTTAGTGTAACATGGAAAATGAATATACTTTAACACTAGGTCCCCAGGTTCCCTTTATCTACTCTGCTATGTGCAGGATATAGAGTGAAGCTAAAACAAAACAATTAAAAAAAATCCAACCAGTGCAACTTGAAATTAGCGCAATAAAACAAATATACTGTTCAGCTCTATGATATTAGTATATATAGCTAAGTTAGCTTACAGTAGACATAAAGAAAATTGGAATCAGACACTTTGCATTTTCTCTACAAGCTAAACCTCTCAATTTAATTTACGTGAACTATTAAAAGTAAAATCTCGTTCTTCTCGTTTCCGTAAGAATTTCGAGAAATTACTTCTTATAGCTCCACTGCATTTCCCGAAGGAGCTTTCAGCTGACATACTAGGATTTCAGCATCCTACGCTCAAAAGTTTTGCCTGAGCATTATTTATCAGAAACACAAGAATGGAAGAATTATTTACAATCTGTGCGCGGCGTTGAGCTCCGTCACTTATGCGCAGCTTTACTCGCTTTTACTTATTGTTTTAAACAGACAAATTATGAAGAGTCTTGACATAAATTGTAGCTTTTGTGTGATTCTGATATATAAAACATATAGCAGTAAAGTTTCATCAAAATTTGTTCAGTAGCTTTTACGTGATAGTGAAAGAACATCCATTCTCACAAACTTATGATATTAGTAGGACTAGACGTCACCCGTAACTTTGCGTGGATTTTATTAAGTAAAAAAATTGAAAATGGCCTTTTTTTACTGAAGGAATTTTTAAAATATCGTCTTTTATTGCCCCATAACTCTTCCAAACTTATTTACATATGAAATTTCAACTATGTAAACCTAATAATGTTGAATGTTTTGCGTTATCTGTCAGACACTCAGTTCACTCGGATTTCAAAATTATCTAAGAAATTCTGATTCGGCGGAACTCAACACGCAATACCCCAGATTTCAGCGGGAAGTGGGAAATGGGTAACACTAGGTTCCCTCTACCTACCCTGCTGTATGCGGAATATAGTGTAAAGCTGATTAAATTTATAATTTCATTTAAATAAAAACTTAGAAATTTAACAAATAATTTTCCGAAACTAAAATCTTAGAAAACACTACTAAAATATAATCATTGATAAGATAATAAATCTTTAACGATAAGTACGATTTGACCGTTAATCGTTTTATTATGTTGGCGTAATCGCAGCTTATCCTATT
Source organism: Heliconius hewitsoni (assembly GCA_018230445.1). NCBI lineage: Eukaryota > Metazoa > Arthropoda > Insecta > Lepidoptera > Nymphalidae > Heliconius > Heliconius hewitsoni. The sequence goes on from DWAN01002040.1 coordinate 3,692, forward strand.
AAATACGGTTAGTCCCTAAATTATTATCAAAAATATAAGTGATTGTTTAGGCATTAAGATATTAATTTCGTTCTAGTTTTAATTTTAACTAATTTAACATTATATACATAAAATATTAATTAAAACTTAAAAGAAAAATAATTAATTTTAATAATTGAATCTGTAATATTGTATTTCTCACGCACCGTCTAATTTTTAAGACATTGTAAATTAAGTGGTAGTATTATCAGAGCGGAAAAATGAAAATGAGTGAGAAGCGAACTCTTAACTGTCACGTAAACGGTCACACGCTGTAGCGCTGCGCCACTATGACCTTTAGATAGTAATTTGATTTTAATTGAATATATTATTATTCATATTTTCACGGCGTCACCGCACATAGAAGGCAGAGGGAACGAGGGAACCCTGAGAACGTAGCGTTAAGATACTCCGTTCCCATTGATAGATTTTCCCCCTTTTCTGTTGATTCTGTAGACATTGAGTATTAAATGATGGAAGTCAACGCCGCGATTTAACTCGTTACCAGAGCGAGGAATTGAAAATATTAAGTAAATATATATGAAGCATTATATAACTTGGAAGCCAGTCGAGCTCCGTCACTCAACACGCAATGCCTCCAGAAACAGAGTGTCTTAACACTAGGTTCTCTCTGCCTACCCTGCTGTGTGCGCGATAGAGCGTAAAGCCGATTTATTTAATTTGATTTTATTATATGACCTTGTCACCCAAAGTAGCTTGGTCAGTCTAATAGCCTACTTAAATATCATCATTGTCGAGTATCTTGGACTGGCCTTTAAAATCTTCATAATTTCTAAAAGTAAGCAGTATTATAAAGTACTATTTTTAGCTCTCATGCTTTTGCACAGAAGAGTAGGCAAATGAAACCTAGTGCTAAGACACTTTGTGCCACCTCTACGCCTAATTTCGAGACATTGCGTGTTTAGTGCGGTCGCGGAACTCAACGTCGCGTATTATTTACCAGAGCAGATAATTAAAACAATTTAAATATAATAAATTTCTCGGGTGGGAATCGAACCCATAACCGGTAACCCATAGTTACAGACAGACACTGTCACGACATACTCACGCCATTAGTTAATGAGTCAATAAGCGTTTTTATATGTTCACAACCTATAGTTATATATATGTAATTTCAAAAATCTAATACATATAATAATTATGAAGAGAAAAAATATGACTACCACTTGAAATGTTAATAAATGTTATATTTGAATCATATAAAACAAATACAGATGTTTTTTCTTCAAAATATACATTTAATTTAATCTCAGTCTATACTCTATATTCATATTATAAAGCTGGAGAGTTTGTTTGGTAGATCGCGCTTATCACAGGAACGACTTATTGGAATTGAAAGTTTTGAAAAAAGGAAAGGAAGGAAGGAAAAGGAATGCTATATTATATTATTTTAATAGTTTTTTTTATTTCCATATAACCACAGGTAAGCTAGTAAGGTACTATAATTCTCATTTTAGTTTTATTTCATGTATTTACTGTATCTCGCAGATAGCAGGGAATGGAATTCTCGTGGCATTGCGTATTGAGTGGCAGAACTCAAAGTCGCGCCTTACCTCAAGACCAGAATCAGGAAATAAAATTTTCAAATTGAGAATCGAACCCACAACCTATCACTCTTAGAATCGCACACTTTTACCCCTGCACCACGACTGGTCTTAGCTATATATCTCTTTGTTCGATATTAACGGACAAAAGGTCCTATTCCAAAAAGAGCATTGTCAAAATGTATCTTGAATACACGTTGAGATGTTTTGAATCTGGAACATCACCTGTGCTACTTTAATGTCTAATGTGGAGGCTTTTTTCTAGCGTACCATTCATGATTTGTAACGAGTAAATTCTAATTACCCTGAGAATTATACGAGGTTTTCTGAGCTGGTAGAAAGAAATATGTAAATTATCAATTTTAGAGAAAAAAATATTTATTTAGTTATTACGGTTAGGATATTTCCTTAATGGCATTAATGGCAATTGACAAAGTTGATGACATCTAAAATTTTTATACCATTTATGATGAGGAAGAGGATAGCCCTTGAGTCCAGTCGTGGCGCAAGGGCACAAGTGGGCGACTGTAAACGTAACAGATTGCATATACAATTCTCGCTGGAGAAAATGAATTATATAATATTTTCATTTCCTCGCTCTGATAACGAGGCAAAAGAGCGGCGTTCCGGCACTGAACACGCAATTATCATCCAGAATTTGGCGGAAAGTGGGGAAAGGAATTGTCTTAATGAGAACGAAGTGTCTTAACACTTGGTTTCACTTAACAATTTTTACAATAAAGACAGTGTCAATGAGTGGTAGTCGATCCCACTACCATTTGCCGTCACACGCTCTGTTGTTGCACCACTACGCAATGACATCATAAATCAGTTGATTTAGTAAACCACTCACATATCTTCCTCAGCTTCCGGAACACAGAATACATTAGGAAGAATCGATTGTGATGGCTCCAATCCCCATGGAGTACAGTGGATCTAATATTAATGACAACCGAATATTGTAAATAAAACAATTGACTCGATCGTGATTACAAATACGAATTGTTTTATTGGGTAGCTTGGACATGATAAATATTCAACAACTTTAGAAGCATACTAATAAAAATACTAGTGCTACTAAAAAGATCAACAATACCAATTTTAAGATCAAAAATACTGTATATTTGGTAAGGACATTGATGGCGCAAGGGCACCATCAAGCGAAAATTCACATTCGTGGAAATGAAATATTACTAAGATTACTAATATGAAAGTTTGTGAGGACGAACGTTCCGTATTCCATTTTCACGCAACAACTACTAAAGGGTTTTAGTTGAAACTTTACAGTAATAAAGCATGTACGCCAAAATAACACACAAGCTACAATTTATGTAAAAATATTGTATAATTTGATCAATTAAGCTTGTATTAATTTGTAGCTAGTTTTATATATAGACTAAGTTCATGTAATTTCATATATTTTTACGTAGAAACGTGAACCATTCTGGAAAACAGAAGTAACAACTAAATTACGATGACTTCTAATACTAGTTTTGTTTTTGTTACTAGAGATATACTCGTGTAATCAGTCTTGATTTATAAATTCCCGTCAATTTGAGTTAGATTACGTTATTGTAATAATTTTGTCTTAATATTAGCTTTCTAGAGCTAATATTATTATAAGACAAAATTGGGGTCCCCTGGGTAGAAGGACTACCTACGCTTCTAAGTGTAAATCTAAAAAATCGTCCACTATACCATCGTTATGTTCAAACAAAAAATGATTATAAAATATTATAATATTTTATACGTGAAGTGATCTATAAAATAATATATATAAAAACGTAAAGTTCAGGTGACTTGAATCATTTGTGGAAGAAAATTAACCAAGCATAAGATAAATGCAATGATATTTATTAACAATATTATAGATTAGTGGGAAATGTCGGACTGTAGAAGCATTACTTCGACATTTGCGGGTAGCATTTATTTTTTTTAATATTTTTTGATCATTTATTAACTTTACGTAGTATCTCGATTATAGCAGGATAGTAATATTGTGTTAAAACATTCAAGTGCCGAAAGCATCGCACAATTTATTTTCGATTATTTGCGTGTTAAGTATCAGTTCTCCCAACCCAACATGTGATCATCTATAAAGATTAGAAATGGAATGAAGAAAATAATTTAACGGAGAGAGATCTCGGTTAAGCTTCAAGAGCACAATACCAATACCTATGGTATTATAGGAAGGTGACGTAAAAAGCATGAAAATACCCCGAGAGCATGTCTGAAGAAGTTGATGACATTGGACCCGGTAAAAGCAGTAATAAAGCAGGAGACCGCCGTTTTTTGCGCTCCCTTCTTTCTGGCTTTTCTACTAAGGATAAATTAAATCAAGCTAAATATATATATATATATATATATATATATATATATATATATATATATATATATACAAAATCTTAGTCAAAAGCTCTTTTTTTTATATTGACACTTTTATATTGATTTCATGGTCGGAATTAAAGTTGTGATAAGTCTCTCGTGATAAGACTCCGTGATCCTATTCATTTCAAGTCAATATGTGGTTTCTGTACTAAAGTAAAATAAATAATATGTGAATTTCTTTTTGTTTAGCTTGTATCTTGTACATAGGCAGTAGGTAGGCAGAGGAAACCTGGGAACATAGTATTAAAACATCATTCCTATTAAGACATTTCTGTTCTGCGTTCTCCATCGAATTCTGGAAGCATTATATGTTGAGTGGCAGAACTCAACGCCGCACTTTGCCTCGTTATCAGAGCGAGGAATTGTAAATATTAAATGTTTTCATTACCTCGATTGGGAATAGAATCTACAACCTGTCACGCTTACAATCGCATCCTTGTGCCACCACTGGCCTTGGTGAAATTGTACTAATTTTCAAAATTATTTTTGTATATATTTAGTATGAATTACACTTAAAAATGTAATAGGTTTATTTATTATGGTCAAAAACTACAAAATAAAACAAACATATATTAAATATGCTTACATGCAAAATATAAAACCATGCAACTATAAAAATTCAAGACAAAATAAATGAGGCCAGCCGCGGCACACAAGCGTGTGACAGGTTGTGGGTTCGATTTCCACTTAAGGAAATGAAATATTTAATATTGTTATTTTCCTTGCTCTGGTAACAAGACAAAGCTCGGCGTAGAGATCCGCCACTCTACATGCAATGCCTCCAGAATAGCACGCCAGGAACGGAAACGTTTCATTGACTTTTGACACAAATATCGTAACTTGTACATATATTTGTATAGAAATAAATAATTTTACTTTCAATTTCAGCTGGAGCGTATAGTCATATATTATTTACTTAAAGGTCACCCAAATATAAAACTGCAGTATTTTTAAATAATACAAAGTTATTATAAAACTTTTAATTTTACAATTAATTACAAACAGAATATTATTTTTATATCTTTTCCAATATATTTAATAAAAATATAAGGAAACTTATCACTTTTAAACCAAAAACCCCATGATTTCGATTCTCAAGAAATAGAAAAAACGTATAAGCTATAAATATAACTTGTGTATACATACCGTAACAATCCCACACATCAAGACATATCCATAGCACAGTACACACACACAAACACTCACATAACCTTATAATAGGTTCGATTCCGATTTGGGGTAAATTTTTTACGCGGGCGCGGTCGTTATATGCGGCAAGTCCTCTCGCCAAACTGATACAATATGAAACTGGGGGTCTACTGCGCATGGTGGCGCGCACCCTCGTATCACCGACTGAGAGCGGAGCTGGTCGACTCACTACGAATAAATACTTGTCTGGTTTACGTTATAAGTCGCTGTTAATTCATCTATTGTTGGATATTTGAGTGTTAAGTCACTCTGTTCTTTGATTTTTTTTATTGAAAAACATATAAAATAAAAAATATATATTTCAAATCATCTTGATTTGTATATATTGTAGATAGAAAAGCGACGTTGAGTTCTTTCACTTAACATTTCGAAAATTGTGCGGTGTATGGAAAAAAGACCCTTCATTATATTTCCCTTTGACTACCCTGCTATTGGTGTAAGTGTATAGTGAATTAAGAGAAAAAAATAGTAGGTTGTGTATATTTTTGAATGTAAAGGACTTGTGATGCGTGATTCTTTCCGTCTGAAATAAGCGTCAAACGTAAACGCTACTTTTTATGATAAAAACGAGGAAACAAAAAAAATATTACATCACCTTTTATTCGATATGCTTGTTATTTTTGCATGGTACTGTATCCTTTTTATTCTGCAATTGAGTGTTTTCTATTCTGTTCTAATAGTTTTATTAAAAATATCTTTGATTTTGACGATTACTATACTATAGAATATAATAGTATAGTCCGTGGACATAATAAATTTACCCGCGCCTACCAGTGACCACACCACGGAACCTACTACTGAACTACTGGAAAGTGTTCGAAATGTCGGGTTTTCGAAAATTTATAATACTAAATATACGAGATTAATCTGGTAATAGGTATCATTTGAAAAGTAACGAAACGACCAACCATATATTTTAAATAAGGTGTAGAGCTTGTGAGGTCAGGGCTTGTACTTAGAGTTAAGGCATTTAGAGTTAGAACCATTTTGTAGCTTCACGCTGTATTCCGTATATTCAGTATTCCGTATATCCGGGTAGATAGAGAGAATCTGGGAAAAAGTGTCTTAATACTACGTGTAATAATAAGACACTTCGTTCTCCACTTTCTTTCAAATTCAATGCCGCGCTTAACCTCGTTGTCATGGATCGTCTTAACACATTTTAAATAAAAAATATTTTAGTGGGTTTACTGGTACATAAAATAATATAGAATGAAACGGTTATCAAAATTGTATATATTGCGTTACAAAATAATAAGATCAATATTTCCAACAAATTCAAATGTATATCAAACACCAACATTCCCCTTAATGAGAATTGAACTAACAACCGCCGTAGCTATTGCTAACAGAGTATACTATGCCACAATGGCGTTAAACTTACAATGTTAATAAATTGATAGTGTTATTTCATATCTGGATTTTTATCACAAGATTGGCTGTCATATACACACACTGCTTCGGGATGTAGTACTTTATGAAACGATCTCCTTAAGGCATTCTGTAGTCTCTACAAACATGTTTGAGAATTTTTTTTCCTTATGTATAATATCCAGCAATATAATTAAAATCGAATGTTGATTTGTTTCTTTCAGTGTCACATTGTTATATATGATATCAGGATAGTCTGTCCTGATATCATACTTAACTTTAAGATACTCCATTAAAATCTTTTTTAATTAATTTTCCCGAGTGGAAATCGAACCTGTAACCAGTCACGTTACAATCAGACACTAGCTCACTGGTGCACAATTAATTCTTTAAACTTCACACTTCCATTCCCTACTTTTCGTCGGATTCTCGAGGTATTGCGCATTGAGTGGTGACACTCAATTCAACTAATTTTCCGCATATTATAGCCTATATGTTGATGCACAACCTCTTCTATCGGACAATGAAAATCTCGTTTCGTTTTTTTAAAATTGTTCTTTTGTCGCTTTAATGTCGTGTAAATTATTTAAGTTAACTAATAAATATACACTGAAAAAAAAACGATTATTTAAAAATATCAGACAGGTTTTTTTATTATATTTATATGTATAGATGCGTTCGAAGATAATATATTTATTCCCTCTCATAGAATAAAATATTTTGTTTTCATTTTCCCACTCTAGTAGAAAAATCCCAGCGTTGAGTTCCGACACTCAATACGTAATGTGCTGAAAATCGGTTGAAAAGTGGGAAACGGAGTGTTAACGGAGTGGTATGCGAGAAATAAAACTGTTTTTATTAGTACCAATTAAATAAGTAGATATGTATGTACATATTAATAAATAAATTGCTCAAATATTAATAATTTCCTTAAAAAAAAACAAGTTTAATAAAATATGATGAAAATCGTTTAAATTGCTTATTTCCATTACGAAAACATAATACTGTCAAATTCTTTAGATATTTGCGAAAAAAATATATTTACTTTTTTGTATCAAAGTTGACATTTTGTAGCTAATGGTAAAATTATAATATGAACGAAATACTTATTTTTTACTTTTACGTTGTAACCTGTGTATAGCAGGGTAACTAGAGATGGCTTAGTGTTAAGGCACTACGTTCTCCAGTTTCTACTCAACTACTTGTGCTTTAATTTCTAACTCCAATACAGTAAGATATTCGTATGAATTAATAAGACAAATAATAAGAAAATAATAATAGGGGCTCACAAAATAATAATTGGGGTCATGGTGCAGTGGATGTAACGGCCACGGCTGTGAGTTCGATTCCTATTCAGAGGAATAAATTATTTTCAATTACTCGCTCTGATAACAAGATCATGTTTAAGGTTGATATATCTGAACACGTGATCAGAAAATTAGACGATGCGTGGAAACAGTGCCTTCATACAAAGAACCTTTGTATTAAGACACCATTATTATAAACGGGATATAGTTTGATGATAAAGAATGTATCTGTAATATTACATTATTTAAATGTTGATATATACCTACATATTTTGGTCTACAACTGATATTCCAAATAGAGGGCACTGACTCAATAAAAAACTCTACCTATTATCTTAGTTTCTAAGCATACTATAGGAAGATTTAAATACAAGTAAATATTCCGGATGTGTTCGGACGGATTCGGCCAACTTCGGCAATCATCGTGACTACAAGAAAATCCCAATTTTTACGACTTTGCAGCCCAAAAAATGTAAATAACCATTTTCTGTCTTATTTCTTTGGGTTTAAGGATCATTTTCATAAATTATATTATAAATAGTATGCTAGCGAAGAATCGTCCCGTGGATAGCCTTTTCACCATTTCTCCTACCATCTTTCTTTGAGTTAAGAAATAAACATGTGTATATATATTCGACAAAATATATTTAGACGTTTTCAGAAGTTTGGATGAATTTGCGGCGATAATTCTCTATAATATATTGTTATTGCAAGTATTAATCGGTATAATAATGTAGTTATTTTTTATGTAAGTACCTTAGCTTACATTTAATATTTGAAATGTTATCAATCGTTTAAAGGGTTTTTTTTAAATAAAAAAAAATTGTGTTTACCTATCAAGGTAGGGGTTTTTTCCGCGTAGATCTCAATTTCGCAGGAATTTTGCAGTGAAAATCCTAATTTATAAAAATCGGTCGAAGTGTTCTGGTGAAACGCCCGGAATAACAGACAAACATTTTAAAATTTATAGTTTTTGTGTTCGTTCTAATTACAAGAAAAACAAAAATAAGCTATACCTAGCAATAATATACAAAACAACTCTACTTTTCATAAGAACTTTACGCTATGTACAGTGAAACCTACTGAACTACCGACCTCTAATTAAAATCACTAACTGCTCCAACTCCACTCCAAGTCGCAAAAGAAACGGAAAAATCAAGTCTTATCTACTTTAAAAGCAAAATTTTTCCTCATAAATTGTGTAAGAGATGAGGTCTTAGAGCGCTCTGTCAATTACATAATCTACTGTCCGATAAGCAAACTGGGATACGACATTTCACAGAAGTTCGTTCCGATGGTGAACTTTATACTATATGACTTAAAAACTTTAAGCTAGAATTATCCTGCTTAAGCATCCCGCATAAATACAGCGTTGTGTTCCGCTACTCTACACGCAATGCCTCTAGAATTTAGTGAGTAGTGCGGAACGAAAGTATAGTAATGGGGAAGGAGTGCCTTAGCACTAAGTTTCCAGGTTCCCTCTGCCTATTCAGCTATGTGCAGAATACAGCATAAAGCTAAAATTAAATGATTAGTGCATTATATATAATGCGTCACGAATTTAACGAGTTACTAAATTAAACTAAATTTTAGGCTCGTTAATCATTCTCAAGTATGAGATCGATCTTGAGATGTTGATTTTATTCATAGATATATAAATTATAAATGAAAACGGAATCTCAAGATCTTAGACTTGAGAGCAGCTTTAAATACGGGTCTTAATAATTTAGATGGAGAGGTAAGCAACGTTATTCTAATAACTTGTACATAAATTTTCTCATACATTGTCTATTTTTAATGGTAGACCTCCTCCTTTTAAAGCTTGACAGAATGTCAATTGTATATTTTAAAATGTAATCTGGGACGTGACATTTCGCAGAAAAAGACTCCGATGGTTAAACGAAGTAATCTTAAAGAGCATTGTTTATAGATAAAAATATAGCTGTTTTTTCTTGTTAACTTTTTTGAATTTAAAATTTAATAAATTATTGTATAATTCGCTGTGTGTCTTTTAGTGACTACGTTTCTTGAGTACCTACATACTGTATCTCGCATATAACAAGATCGGCAGAGAGATCAGAGTGTTGCATACAACAGCCTTCTTCATTAAGACATTCATTTCTTCACTTTTCGCCGAATTTTCCAGACATTGTGTGTAGAGTGGCGGAACTCAACGCCGCGCTTCATATTCCTTTTTCTCAAGTGGAAATTAAATTCACTAATTTCACAGATAACTTGAGATATTTCTTTAAAGCATTTTGCCAATTACATGATCTGTTCAACAAACAATCTGGGATGCTACCTCTCAAAGAAGTTTATTAAGATAGTAAACTTTGTAATCTATAACTTAAAAGAAATTAATTATAAGTTTGCAGAAAAATATTATTCTCTTTTAATTTTTTATATCTTTGTGTACGTCAATATTAAGTCCAAGAATAAATTATTTTAGTTTCAAGCTTTTTAGGTTGTTATTTACTTTTTTTAATATTTTAAGTATTTAGTGACAGACCGGGAAACTGTAGGACAGGAGACTTTAAGTAGTTTTTTTATGATAACAAACGAACGGACAGTTTATTTTATATACAAAAGAATTAGGATCTGAAAAATATTGCAAATATAGTAGTACATTTAAGTTTCCCACCCTATTTTCAAGCCCACTTTCCACCCAATTTTTATATGTTCATTGAGTGGCGGAATTTAACCCCAACAAGGAAGGCTCCTTGTATTCTTAAGAAATTAATATGACAATAGTACTATAACTTAAGTTAATTTAACTTTACGCTTTATCCCTAGCAGAGTAGTCAGAGCGAGCGCCAATGCGCGGTCTCTCATACATGCCCTCCAGGGGATCCTCATACTTTTTACGTGACCTTTCTGCGTTATCTTTGATACTGAGTTTTCGAAGGTCAGCCGAGGTCTCCTTCTACCTCTTTTACCACTCCCTTTTCCATCATAAATCTTTTTTGCCATTTTTCATCACTCATTTGTTCGACGTGCCCAATTCAGCTACTATAAAATAAAAAAAAAAAACAAAATCATACATCAACAAACAAAAAACGAATAGAACTATCCCACTTCCGCTTCCGACAAAACAAGCGCAAAGTCGCTATACATTTTGTAGATCTTTAGCACTCCCTTCAGTACCGTGGGTGAAGTAAACTGTGAATAAATTTATTTCGTTCGTCTGTAAAGACTTTATTTTTCTCTTTCGTTTTATTTCATTTGTCAATTCAAATGTTTGTGGATAGAAATGTTGAAGCCATCGTAGCGTAATAGGTTATATTCTGTAAGCACGGGGGTATTGGGTTCCTCATCTTACTCGGGCTCGATTTATGCATAGCAGAGTGGCCAGAGAGAAAGGAGTGCCAAAACTATGATCTCTCCTTATGACTGACTCATATGCTGTCATCCACTTCGTCCTCGTCTCATGCTTTTTACGTGATCTTCCTCCACTAACAACTATACTATGTGCTCGAAGGTCAACCGAGGTCTCCTCTTATATTTCTTACCTTACCCAAGAACTTAGCTTCATAATTTATGAGCTGGCTGATGACAGAATCTAGTGCTACATTTTATCATATTTAAAACAATATTAAAAAAATAATGAAATCCTCGCCCTGTAGATTGCTTTAATAGGTTGATTGTAATTTCGAATCTCACTCCTAAAAGTATTTAAATTAAGAACTCCCACCGGTTTGGTCAATTTACGCAAAACGGCGTTAATTTACGCTATGTATATACATATAGTAAAAATTTTAATCAAACATAACAAAACTAAGCAGATTCTCGCCAAGTAGGCGAATAGGCAAGAAACCTGATGTTAAGACATTTCTTTTCCCATTTTCCACCCAATGTTGTGTGTGTGCCACACCGTAGCGGAACCTAACGCCGCACTTTTCGAAACATAACACAAACGAGTATAATTTCTTTTTAAAACACATAGCAAAGTAGCATTTGGACCGAGCATGTAATGTTTGAGCTAAATCGTTAATTTTGAGCCCTCGACCTAATTTCAGTTTAGCTCAATTTTCATGCGCTGCCGGTTCCCTGATTTACTTTATGGTATACTCTGTTATTGTTTCAGCGGAGATAATATGTTTGTATGTATTTTTTAGTTTCATATGTGTACGGGTGTTCTTTTAGTATGTTATATATGTATGAAAATACTAAATGAAAGATGAGTAAAGAGAAAAATTCAAAATAAAAAAATAAATAAAGAAATAAAATCAGCTTGACCCTTACCCCTTACACAACAGGGTAGGCTGAGGGAACCTAGTGTTAAGACACTCCGTTCCACAAATTCTGTCGAATTGGCAGAACTCAACGCCGCGCTTTTTTCTCGAGACCAGAACGAAGAAATGGAAATATAAGTTTAAGTAAATATTTCATCTCCCCGAGTGGGAATCGAACCCACAACCAGTCGATTTTACAGTCACACTTTGTGCTTCAAATTCAAGAGATTAGAGTTATTATTATTTTTTATTAGTTTTTAAGGCCGGTCGTGGCGCAGCGGCACAAAGTGTGACTGTAAACCGACTGGTTGT
>DWAN01002041.1:0-16092 GCA_018230445.1 Heliconius hewitsoni
GCTCGCCGCACCGACAAGCTCCCATGAAGCATTGTGGTATGCCCATTGTACATATACCTGAAATATTATTAAATATATAATGTTCTTTTAAAAATATAATATTAAGAGCTAAAAAAAATTAATGAATATTAATAGTATTTTATAATATAATTTTTATAGTAAAAAAAATACATAGACATAAGGCCGTCATTGTGCAGTTGTAAAAATATTTTAATATTAAACCTTATATAGTCGTAGACATTACGGTATATATATATGTGGTAAAATAGAATAAGGGAGGGATTTATCACTTGGTTCTCCTTGTATACACCTATATTCAGTACGGTCGATGGGTCGTGGCCGTTTTGGAGCTATCTGTAAAAGGCTGCATAGATTTAATTTTAGGATTTTTTATACTCTTCATTATTTTCTTTCCGAGAATTTTCTTTCCGATAGAATTACTTTGGGGCGGCCACGTTTTCGACCGTACTGTATTTAAGAACAAGTGACTGTATAGAATGGGCGATTTATATATATGAATGATTATTTTGTAAACGCATACGCTACAGTATGGTCAAGCCAATTTGTTATAGTTAAATTAGATAACTTCAGCGTCAATCCTCGTCAATCGTTGGCTGTACTATAACAATCTATTTTTTTATATTTCCAGGTGGTCTTCATATATCAGGCCACACAGCTGTGTTAGTGTATCTAGGTGCGACAAAGAAACCTGTGATGTTAGTGTTCTTTGGTCATTCGCCACATTATGGATATTTGCATCTTGTACAGGTTAGTGTTTGCGTTTTTTTTTGTGATTTTGTAAAAAATATTAAAATTATATATGTATACATAAATTCTTCAAGAGTTAATTTTTAATTTATATATATAATAAAATAGTAAAAATATTTTGTCAGTTTATTTTGACCGATTTTTTTTTGCCTGTCTGTATGGATTGAACTCTCTTGAACTTGTATGATTTGAACTCTCTTTAGTTACTTTTAGGCCTGTCGTGGCGCCGGGGCACAAAGTATGACTGTAAACGCGACTGGTTATGGATTCGATCCCCAGTCGAGGAAAATTAAATATTTATTAAAATTTATAATTCCATTTCTTCGCTCTGGTGTCGAGGCTAAACGCGAGGTGTAGTTCCGCAAACTAACACGCAATGCCTCCAGAATTCGGCGGAAAGTGACGAACGGAGTATCTGTACACTATCTTCCCTCTGCCTATCATGCTGTGTTCGGAATACAGAGTGAAGCTCATTTTTTTTTAACATTTACTTAATTCGTTTGTTCATTTTAATTACTCAGATATTTTTTCTAATATTAAGAATTTTATTGCCTTACAAATGTCTACTTGTTATTGCTTGTCCGCGTAAGGAGTACTACCTGGAGGAGGGCGCGTGGGCGGCGGCGGGCGCGCGCGGCTGGCCGGCGCGCGGCGGCTTCGCGCACTCGGCGGCGCGCGACGCGCTCTCGGGCCGCGTGTACGTGCACGCCGGGCTCGTGTCCGAGTCGGAGGCCACGCAGGTATCATAAAATACAAAAACAAAGAAATTATCAAATTCATTATATTCAATAATCTTCTATACAAATTATTATTGTTTATTAATCCAGTCATTTTTACATTCCAGGCGCCATCATCAGCGCTCTACGAGTACGAAGTAGAAACTCGAATATGGCGGCCGCTGCCCGCCGCGCCCACGCCTAGATATTTGCATACTGCTATTTTTGTATCACCTGGTAAGTTTCTACGTACCTACAATTGTATCAAATAACTTTTTACTTAGGGAATTAATGCCCGCGACTTTATTTTTTTTTGCAATTAGCATCTATTTTAATGTTCCATATAAAATGTTCCGTATACTCTGTTATGCTTGAAAAAGTGTCTGTAATAATCTAATAAATTTTTGTGTGTTTTGCAACATTTTCCAGGTATAATGCTAGTTTTCGGTGGAAACGCGCACAACGACAGTGCTGCCGCTACGGCGACTGCGGCGGAGCAGTGTTATTCGTCTACCGCTTTGTTGTATGACGTTAGGTATATATAAACTCAGTATTTTACTGTAAATACAGTACGGCCGATGAGTCGTGGCGGCCTTGTAGTTAGGTGTAGATGGCTATACTGATTTGATTTTAGGATTTTTTTCTGTTGATTATTTTCTTCTTGAGTGAAATGTGCATAAGTTCATGATTAATCGGTCATACTATATGTATTTGACAGTACAATATTATAAATCCATTTTATTATAGTTAAATTGGATCTTGTCATCTTGTCTTTTATACCAGTTTCTAATATTTACTATTACTTATTTGCGTACTTCATAATTATATTTACTATATAATATATTTAAAGTTTATCTAACAATTTGTCATTCCAGATGTAGTGCATGGTACACGATACAAGGGCCTCAGAGTTCAGCGCGCGCGGCGCACGCGGCCGCCGTTTTACCTAAAACTTCAAGACCCACTGTTATAGTGCATGGCGGGTAATGTATATATTATATTTATAGGTTGTATATTTCCGAGGAAGTCGGGGTGCAGAGGCACAGCATAGGCGTATTAACGCGACGGTTGCGGGCTCGATTCCCACTCGGCTAAATGAATTGTGTAATATTTTCTGCCTCGCTTTAATTCTGTTATTTCCCAGATTAGGAATCGAACTCACAATGGATTATATAATAACTTTTTTTATATTTAATCTTAATATTCCAGTTTTGACGGTCGCCTAAGATCGGACGCCCTCTCGTTCGAGACGGGTGCGCGTTGCTCGGCGTTTAACGACGAGCTCACGTGTCTCAACGCGGCGTACCGTGCAGCTAGAGCTTGTGTATGGAGGCACACTGACCGTGTGTGTATTGCTGTGAGTATTGATATATCTTTTTTCAGCTTCACGCTGTAGCCCACACAATCACAAGGCACGGTTGGCGGAGGGAACCTGGGAATCTAGTGTTAAGACACTTCTGTTTCTCACTTTCCCAAATTCTCGAGATATATAAATATTGAGTGTCAGAACTCACGTCGCGTTATGATTCGTTACCAGAGCGAGGAAATGAAAATATAAAATATTTCAGTTTACATTCGCACGTTTGCGCAACTGCGCCGCGACGGTATCAATATATAAGGTATAAACATATTGAGGCCGTCGTTCCGCACTTTTAATACATAATATATAGTATGGTCGACGAGTCGTGGTTACCTTCAAGTTAGACTTTCTAAACTTTTACGCATTGTTCACTTACTCACAGACGTGAGACTCACTCACAGAAGAAAATAATAAAAAATTATAAAAATTAAATCTGCGTAGCCATGTACTTCTAGCTTAAGGGTGGCTACAATTCCTCGACAGAATTGTATTTAATGTATTACACATTAATACATATTTTGGTCTTTCAAATTTCTATAGAAAAGGAAAAATATTTATGACTTTTAACACACATAGTAGTTTTAGTTTCACTCACATACATGAATCTACTAAGATTTTTCATTCTATTTGAATGAATCCATTGCAAAAATCCTTTTTTGTAAAAATATATAAATTATTTCTAAACAATTTGTTGCAGTTAGAAGAGATAGGGTGGAAACAGTCATACGATGAATCCGTCAAGTCCTGCCATGTTGAACCTGTGTTTGGTAGGTTATTTTGTTTTTTTAGGAGAGGGAACCTTGTGCTTGGATACTCCGTTCTCCACGCGCCGCTCTTTTTTATAGACATTCCCCGTTGATTGGCGGAAATCAACTTCGTCCTTCATCTACCAGAGCGGAAAATGAAAATAAATTAAATATAATCATTCCCCCTAGTGAAGATAGAACCCACAGCCTTCACATTTACAGTTAGACGGGACAATGTCCGCTACTGCATCACGACGGCCTCAATAAAAAGTAATGAATAAAGTTAAAAGTTCTCAATGATAAATAAGCAACTAAAATATATGTGTCTATTTATAGATGAACGTCGTTGCAGCAGTGCGGACTACTGCGCGGCGTGCGTGGCGTTAGGTTGCGCGTGGTGTGGCGCCTGCCTCGCGCCTCAGCGGTGTTTGCGCCACTCTCATCAGGTATGTGTTATCCTGGAACTTTTGATATATTTAGTATGATTTATATGAATAAAAAACTATCTTTAGAAAATACAATATTTTTTTACGATTGTTAATCATTTCACTAGAGACAATTTAATCGTCTAACATGTAATTTATTTATTTAATAAAAAAATATATATTTTCCAGCTAGCGTTAACGGTGGAGGAGTGTGTAGCGACCAGCACGGGCAGTGAATCATGCGCGCGCTACCACTCCTGCGCAGCTTGCCACGCGCACACACATCGACATCCCCATGTAAATGTTATTTTATTTTTTTAATTTATAACTTCACGATGTATGCTACTCTGCATAGAATTTAAATGGTCTTTATTCCTGAACAAAATGTGCTTACTTTTTTTCTTTACTAGCTTTTAAATGCGACTTCGCCCGCATGGTCAATATTATACACAGTTTTTTTTTACTGTGTGATATTATTGCTATGTATTCCAGGGTTCAGAAGAATTAAGTCAACGAGCGTGTTATTGGGACTATGACACGGTAAAATGTCGTCCTGCCAATTCATCTACTGATATAAGGTATTTTTTTTGCATTTGTTTGTTTTCCATTTTAAATTTTCGAAATATTTTTTAAAATGTAAGAAATGAATTATTTGCGTTTCCTCGCTATGTTAAGAAAAAAAGCGCGGCTTTGGGTTTACGTCACTCAATATACAATGTTTTGAAATTTGGTATTTTGTATAGACCAGAGTGATGCTGCTTTCTGCTTGCCATTTAAATGGGGAACCCATGTTTGGATCACTAGAACTATATAAAACGTATAATGCGATTTCAATTTAATACTGGGTCCCCTTTTACACAGTTAAAGTTAAGATAATCGAAATCCTAAGATATAAATCACACAAATACCTACCTCCTGGCTCTACTATAACGTTGCAGAAGCGTGGCGGCGAGCGCGTCGGGCGCGTGCAGTGCGGCGTGCGCGAGCTTCCACACGTGCGCTAACTGCACCGCCGAGGAGTGCATCTGGTGCGCGTCTGCCGAGCGGTGTGTGGACAAGGTAGTGTTTTAATTATTCATTGGATTCATTTTTTTTAAAAAAGAGATACGAAGAAGTATTTCGGCAACCGTAGCAAGAAGATAAGTCTATTATTATGTTAAATATGATAGAAAATAAATAGATTAATATATATATATTTTTTTCTATAATAAATAATTAGAGAAAAAAAAAATTATTAGCTTTATGTATTATAGTTATTATCTTATCCGGATTAATTAAATATATATAGTTGTTTTTGTGTGTTTTATTAACGTGTAAATATTTTGATTTAATTGATTAAACTTATTTTGCCATTTATTCTTATAAAAAAAACAAAAAACAATTATTTTAATTTTATTTATGTATATAGCTTATTTACACATTTTTTAAATTATATTATTTGAAAAAATATTATTAGTCTGGCTGAGTTTCTTGCACTGATTCTTCTAAAAGTAAGGCAGTAATTTTAGTTAGCTAGTGGTAAATTATTTTTAAAACATGAATCGTGTACAATTCGCGTGGCTTAGCTACGTTTTGCCTTTCTATAAGTATCTTTAAAAGTAAAAAAAAGAAAGAAATAAAAAGGTTATTTAAAGATAAATGAAAAAAAATACGCCGCGATTGGCGTCGCAACGTCACTCCTACACTAACCATAAACTATCACACAAATACAAAGCTGAGCTTGACCGGCGTACCTGTGCTAGGTTGAATTAAATGGAGTGTCTTTGACATATAACTTTCTACACAGAATGCATACGGCGCATCATTTCCCTTGGGCGGGTGCCGAGCGTGGTCGACCGGCGGCTGTGCGTCCGCTACCAGTACGGCATCTGGTGTAATAACCACGGGATGTAGTACGCACGCGTCGTGCTCCTCGTGCCTCGCCGAGCCCGCGTGCGGGTGGTGCGATGATGGCTTAGGAGGTGGGAGAGGAGTGTGCCTTCCTGGGGGAGAGAGACGAGCCCATCACCCCCACGTGTGTCCGCATAGACGGTGAGTGTCACGCTGTATATGTCGAATTTAGTACTGTTATAGCATAGCTCTCTCATACCATACCAAAACCGGACACTTTCTTTTCAGCAATTCGTTTTATTTAAATTTAAAGTTATTTAAATGTTTGACAGTAGGTCACACGTTTCTCCATAGGGTTTTAGTACACGTACAAAGGATAATTTTTGTCATTTGCTTGGGTGTCTTTTACAAGATACATTCGTCATTTTATTTCTTTATGCACGACGATGAAGAACTTAGTGCACCACAGAGTCCGTGAATCATATTCTTTCGCAACGTATCATATAATTTTTAATGAGTTCTGGGTTCGGACCCGATATCTCAGCCCATGATTTCGACAATTTGAATTGAACACAATTTTTAATTTAATTGCAGAAGTACGTGTACGTGTAAACCTCGTTTTTATCGCTCACATGAGTTGAGAGAGAGGGTCAGGTCTAGGTCCATGGTTGCAAAACGTGACAAAAAAAGATCTAAAAAATTGTAACAATTTTTTTGAGATTTGTTCTTGAACTTGTTTCTTCTGTTCCTCGTTGGCTTACATTTTCTGCACCCAACGCCATAAAAGTATTCGTTCTCAAGGATTCTATGAATACTCCCATAAGATCCTAGTGACCTCAGTTACGTGCTTGATAGTCACTCTTTGATTTGCCAATACAATTTCTTTAACTTTTTTTACGTTATCCTCAGTGGGGGATGACGGGCGTTCTTCAAATGTTCTTCTTTAGTCGATTTTTTTCCCAACTTAAAATTTACATTGATAATATCATCATAGTAATGTTTCCAGGTGGCACTTCACGTCGTGCCCGGAGTGCCAGTGCAACGGGCACGCGGTGTGCGACGCGCGCGCGCGCTGCGTGCGGCCGTGCGGCGCGCGCGCGCGGGGCGACCACTGCGACGCCTGCGCGCCCGCGCACTGGGGCAGCCCGCTCAACGGCGGCCTCTGCCAGCGTGAGTCACACACTCCGATGCAAATGCACTGACTAATAGATAAATAAAGAAATGGGTATATTGTTCCGATGAGCTTAGAACTCATTGAGATAGGAGGGGAAATGGGAAATGAAGTAGCACTGTTCGAGGCGGTCATCTATGTCTATTGAGACCCTTAATTACCCTCTTTGGGCACATATGAGGTGACCAGCGGCAAAAGTAGCAGCTCAGAAGTAGAAAAAAAAACCTCTGTGACACTAACATAACTAAATTGAAGAATGATTAATTAAGATGAAACATGTTGAGATTCACCACCTTTAGGGTACCCACTGAACCATCTGAGCTTACGTTCAGACGAAATTCACTAGGATAAATTTATAACAATACCGAAACGAAATCGAGTTTCTTCACCGAGTCGTGATTGTAGTGGATTTAGTAGCTGTTTAATAAGGCAGACTTACAGATTACTTGAAACTTTCAAAATATTTTGAATACTTTCCAGCATGCGAATGCAACGCCCAAGCGGTTTCCTGCGCGGCGGACACGGGCAAATGCTATTGCAATACAAAAGGCATGGCGGGCGATAGATGCGACAAGTGTGATAACACTAACCACTACCACGCCGATTTGTACAATAAGGGGTGTTATTGTAAGTGGTCTTTTTTTTGTATTTGATGATTATCGGGCTTTCGTTGAAGAATGGGGAACAGAGTACCTTAACACTAAGTTCTGCTTACTCTGATATATGATTTATTACTTATGTATGGATGCCAACTTTGATTTTTTACAGATGATCTAGCAGTGGACTACCAGTTCACATTCAATCTATCTAAAAAGGAGGACAGACATCTATCCGCCATAAATTTCCGGAATGCGCCCGTCAAACCTGATGTCGATGCGGATTTTAGTATAACATGTAGTGCCCACGCTCGTATGAACCTAACTGTCAGAACGAGGGCCGATAGAGCTGAAAGAGTGCTATTCAGTGACTTGAATTGTACAAATTTTAGATATAAGTAAGTTATTTTTGTTTTAACTTGTACATACATACATACATACAAGCTGAAAAACTGTGTGTATAACTTGTTCCCATGAACCGAATATTTACTATTCCCTACTTTTCTAAAGAATCATTTTTTTTCGTCTCTAGTTGACAAATTAGAGCGTTGTGTTCCATCGCAGTGTCCCGATTTCGTTTACAGGCTTGGAACGTTAAAAAAATTAACCCAACATTGTATTGTAGATCGATTTTCTTTTTTTAGTTACACAGTGTTTCATAAAATAGAAACTATATACTAAAGTGATATGTTGGTAGAGTAAATCCGTTTATCACCTAAAGCTATTGAGCTTTCATATTTGTAACAAAAAAAATATATAATGATACATATCTTTTTCTTATCAAAGAAATATATATAATTGAATGTATACGTATGTATGTAAAATACATTTTTACAAACATTCTCAAAGAATTATAACTTTTTTGATACAACAAAATTTAAACAGCTTTCTAAGTTCCCGCAATCTCATAAAAACCAACCAAAAAAATAACAAATCCATTTCTCCACAGATTCGCAAAATCAGAGCACGCGTTCGGTGTTGAAGAGAATATAACGCTAACAACCTTTTTCGTCTACGTCTATGACTTCAGACCGCCGTTGTGGATACAAATATCGTTTTCGCAATACCCCAAGTTGAATTTACAACAGTTCTTTATCACTTTCTCGTCTTGTTTCCTTCTGTTGTTGTTTTTTGCGGCTTTACTGTGGAAGATCAAGCAGGTTAGTGATGTATTATAATTTCGGGAGTGTGGTGAGCGGTGCAGGGGCACAAGGGTGACACTGAAACTGTTGCGGCTGCGGACACTGTAAATGTTGTGGGTTCAATTCCAACTTCTATTATGGCTGTGGGTTATTACCTACACAGCTACATGTTTTTTGGCCTTATTAGACTGAAAAACCTGTAGCCCTTCTCGTGTCACATAGGGTTTATCATCAGGTGACCCGTGCGCTCCTTGTCTTTTTTCATCAAAAAAGAAGAAAAAACTTAAATTTAACATGAAATTTACTTTTTATTTTTCCACAAAAAGGAATTCTGAATGTCTCGTTCTGTGATTGTTTGGATATTTTTATTTGGTTTTTATTTGTGTGTGTCCAAGTCTCACTCATGTGGTATTCAAGATATAGATAAATTACGTGTATTTGTAACTTGAGTTGAAGTGTCTTAAGGATCCCAGGTTCCCTCAGCCTACCTTGCTTCGTGCATGATACAGCGAGAGGCCAAATATAACGCTAAAAAAATCATATAAATATTTCAAAATTTTGGCATGATATGATCTGTAATATTTTAAGATGGTCTAATTTATATCATCTAATTATTAATATTATTAATGTTTTTCAGAGATACGATTTGTACAGACGTAGACAGCGATTGTTTGTGGAGATGGAGCAAATGGCGTCGCGGCCTTTTAGTCAAGTTAGCATCGAATTAGAGAGAGGAAGTGGGGGTATGTGAATATTTGATGTATTTTTTGCTTAACATTTTAATCAAATTTGTTATTTAGACATATTGTACGCAATATGTATAATAATTTAAACATATTACATTCATTGTGTTTTTGTTCGTTGTATATAAATGAGCGTAAACACTCTGTAACGTGCCACGGGCGGCAGGTGGCGGCGTGCCGGCGCCGGTGGCGCTGGAGCCGTGCCGCTCGGGGCGCGCGGCGGTGCTGTCGCTGCTGGTGCGGCTGCCCACGGGCGGCAGCGGGCGCGCGCCGCCGCTGGGCGGGCTCGCGCTCGCGTCCGCGCTCGTCACGCTGGGCCACGCGCACGCGCACGCGCACGTCGCCGTGGCCGTCGCCGCGCACGCCGACAGGTACGCCACCTCAATTACTGACTGAATAAATTACACACATTTGACAAAATCATTTTGATAACTTACAAAATAAATAAGAAAACCCCATCGTGAGCTTAAACTCCATTGTGTACTGATCGATGCGTCTCTTACAGATGGAGGCGAGACAACCAATGTAAATAGAGAATTCGACATCGCGCTTCCCTTCAAAAGATTGCCAAATGCATTTATGCCAATCAAATGACATCACTTTGTATAATTATAACGTTTATTATTTCTTAGGTGCTTCGTTTTTTTATTACTTTGGTTAGTTGATAGAAAGTTCTAGATTTTTTTTGACTAATCGAAGTATTTTAACTAACAACGATACCATCACAATTTTTGTATTAACGAAACATACATACATTATTTTTTTATTTATTTTCAGTTAAATTATTTAATACGTAATTTATTCTAAAATTTCATCATTTTATTGTATTCTGAGCAACGTACAATATTTTTATTTGTAAATGCATTTTAAAGACGAAATTAATACTTACAATTGCAAAACAAAGTCGGAATATATTTTTTCTAAAATTAGATAAACTAATCTAATTATTTCGAACGAAAATTTTAACTTCGATTTTTCAATAGTTAAAGTAAATTGAATTAAATATATTACAATGTAAATGAAATATTGTAATAAATTAAACATGACATTTTTATAAAATTATTTAATTATTAATTATAATTTATTTACTAATATTATTATCTGTGGATATTATTTTTATTTTTATTATTCATCACTTATATAGCACTTGTAAATAAGCAACGTTTATATTTTTCTTACGACTGAAGTGTAAATCGTGTAAAAAGTCTTTAATTAAAGACATTTAGGTATTATATTGATGTTGTGACGAATTTAAAAATATTTATATGAGACCTTTTATATTTGTTAATATATTTCCAAATGATATAAAATTTGAAATCGAAATGGCGACTTCGTTCATGTATCATGTATTATATAATAGCTATTAAGACTGTACTTCGTCAAAAATGACTCCAGTTTTCATAGATACCTGTGAAAACAGAAATAGCTTGATACTATGAAGTTGTCAACATATTGATATAATTTAGTATATATATTTATGTGGTTCTCTTCATGGGTGTGTTGACAGCCACTAAATAATAATTATTAAATAATAATTATTTTGGCTATTAATTACACATAAATGGAATTTATATTAATATATTTTAATATTTCTAACATAGCAGAGATTGCTTGTGTCAAATAAAACGTTAACTTACTTTTTTGCCCAAAATAAGTGAGTTCAAAAATAGTGACTTCTTAGTGAGATACTTAGTAAGTCATCACTTTGTTCTTCCTTCTTTAAATTCACTTGTTTTAGACATTAAATAACATTGTTTTTTTTTAATAACGTTGTCATACTTGTAATATATGTATATGATACATGTGTAATTATTTTTCATTATGTATATGTATGTATATTTAATTATTTAATTCAGTATACAGTATTATTATATATGGGTTATGTGCCCAAAGGGTAAAAAAGGGCCTTCATATGTTTACGTTGCCGCTATAACAACAAATGCTAAAAATCTGATTAAAATTAAGCTTTAAGGGTTACAACGTTACGAAACCGTCCATGCGTGTGCCCAACTCGCACTTGGCCGGTTTTTTTTTATAAATATTTTTTAAATTCGCCCACAACATTATCTATTATAGCATAGTAACATATTTATATTTTGTATAGTCATAGTAATAAAGTATTGTAATCGAGATAATATCAATTATTAGGAGACGTTAGTTTTACTATAATTACTATATTTTATATTTTTTATTTTGTATAATTTGTCTACTGCCAATATATTCCATTAATACTTTTGTAGAACAAAGTCTTAAACATGGCTGCTATATACATAAAAAACAATGATCGTGACACACAGACAGGCAGACTACAAAGTATTATAAGAATTCAGGTTTTTTTTTCAGTCAAACTGACTGTACAGAACTTTTAAAAAAGAAAATATTTATGCTTTAGTTGCATATTATAATATGTTATCAAATAAATGACAGTTCTTATAATATCAATATAATCTATATTCTTGAAGCAAAACCTAAAGTTTAATGCTTTTAGTATATACGACTTTGTTCTACTAAAAGATATTAATTATTAACATATTGATTTACAAATATTTTATTCAGTCATAATTATAGATTAATAATGAAATATATTTCTTTTCGAAAAGAAAAGTAAAACGAATTTTGACATTTTCAATAGTTTTTTTGGTCTATTCTAGTAAAAATGCTAGTGATTAAATATTTTTTTTAATGTCAAAATTCGCTTAGAATCGTATTGAATAATGAAATTGTAGGAAATAAGAACAAAGTAATATGAGGATGAGCTTTTATCGTTATGTATGAACATTTTCAGTTTTCAAAAGTGTTTATGCTAGTTTTTATTTAGGACATTTTACTTTTTATCTTTTGATTTAAAATTGTTTACTCAATGGTGTAGACGAAAGTGGTATAATTCACACTATTAATTTTTCATTAGATACAAAAGTAACATAATATATACATGTATTATACGAAAATATTACGAACAAGTGACGTCATAATTATGTAACTTATACTTTTCGTTTAGCAATATAAAGAATGTATTTATAATTATTTGGTTAAGAGCGACTTAAAGAATCTTAGAATGTGTGTATTGACTTACTATACTTTTAATGAGGCTTCGCCTGCAAGTTATATAAGACACATTATTCAGTCAAAGTTAAGGAGGTAACTCTGGAGGAGGTCGCAGGTACAGTGCGTTACATTGAAATGATTTAAATCATATAAATATAACCTTCGACAACACAATGGGCTATCCAAAACAAAAATATTTTTTCAAATCGAATCCGTTGTTCCTGATATTAATGCGTTCAACTAAACGTACTCTTCAGATTTATGACATTCGTATAGAAATATAAATTGGATAATAATATAAGATTTGATTTAGTTTTCAAATGGCCGTTATATAATTAATTAATATACAAAATGTCAGTATTGTCAGTCGCACTTGAATTATGCCACGTTTGTTTAGACGGCTAGCACTCAACCTCTCTATTATGTAATGATCTCGCTCTATAGATACTTTTTATTCAATCTTTCTTTAAAATAACTATTCAATAGAGTTATATTATAAAAAATATATAAAATTCTTTACCATATTTGGTAGAATTCAGTTTAACAATAATTATTATTTAGCTTATAAGTTTTGTTTCCTTTTATTTTATGTATAATTAATTATTAATTTTAATTGATAAGAAATAACGAAATTGATAACTGCCTCAGAAGCAATGTATTAATAAAAATATAAGTTAAATGGAATTTTAATTTCAATTAAATAAATAACATAAATATATCGTAATAAAAGCAAAATGGTTTTGTGATTTTTGTAAACACAGATTATTTTATATTGAAAAAAATATATATAATAATATTACTTCAATTTCTTAATTAATGGCATTAATTGATCATTTTAATACCTTTACAGGCAGTCACGATAAGAGACAAAATACTTGTATGATTAATTATCTTTTGCTGATTGTCCTCTCTAAGTACAACATTTAAAGAAGATTTAATTATCTGCATTTTTCTATTAACTAAGTTAGACCGTTGGTGTACTCAACTTTATATTTATACAAAAAGGGTTTTAAGTATTTTTTGTTTAATTGATTCGTAAATAAATTATCATTTCAATCAAAATTATTTATCTTAATATTCTAGCCGTATTACTATTATTTTAAAATTACAATTATAATAAATTATATTTATAATTATTTAAAATTTCTGCAGATAATTCAATCCTCTTTCTTTTCACTATAACGATTTTTGTTTCTTACACACTAACTAATAAACCTAGCTCACATTAGTCTACCTCACACTTGCTCAGCGGAAAGCAATAAAAAAAAAACGATTATGTGTCATTTCTGCGTGTTTTTAATCTGTGGTATTACTGAGTGACATTCGTAATTTCTTATCTGTGCTGATGATATTCTATGAAATAAAAAAAAATCTTTAAATGACTAATTTCTTAGTCTACGTTTGTTTTCTATTATTAACATTATGTTTTAATTTTTTTTTTAACATAAACAATAAATGAATTCAAAATGGTTCCTTATAAAGAACAATTATCAATATCTACTGTTACAATAATGAAATAATTATCTGTATAAATTGAAACTACATATGTAAGTTATACAATAATAATACTTGGGTCACAATTTATATATTTTCAATATAATTAATAGTTATAGCTATACGTACATACATACATAAGCATACATTGAATAGTCTTTAGTTTTAAACTTTCATATATAATCGTCCTATTTTTGTGTCATATTTTAGTTTTTTCCGTCTACTTCAATTGTACAATGTAAATAATATTTAAAAAATAGAACAATTTTCCACCTAAGCTATATTTTTTGTATATAACTAGGGAAAAGAAATATATTAAATTGTGAACCATGATGAAATAACGTGGGTTTCATTTGTTAAATGTCCTTAAGTGAACAGATATCCTTAAATATTTCTAGAATTGTAGGTACCTGAAATCCGATTTTTTTTATATTAAAATATTTTTTTTATCTTCTCGTTGTATTCCGCATATAGCAGGGTAGAAAGAGGGTGCCTGGGATTCTAAATTACTAACACAAGATTTCCGCTCCTGGAGACATCTCCATTCCCCACTTTCAAGCACATTCTTCAGGAATTTCGTGTTGTGTGGCCTTCGTGGAAGTGGTTGACTCAACGCCGCTTTGCAAAAGAACAGAATCCTTTCTGATCTTTTACGACCAACGGTCCCATAGCATTCGGCCTGAAACGAATCCGTTATTTTATTTAATGTTTCAGCCATGTTATTTGTTAGAAAAAAAAACTATATTAAGTAGCTATTCACTTAAGGACTCTACAAAATATTTTTTTTAAAGCTGTTTAGTTTTGAATTAACGTTTTGACTGCCACAGACGAGTCGAAAATACATACATATTTTACATTTAATTTGAATGATGCGTATGAAAATTAAATAATCACGAACATTTTTTGTATAAACATTATTATGAATTAGTTTTAAATAAGTCTTAAACGTATATAACCAGTGGCAGTCGAAATTTTAAACTACTTAACACTATTTGATACAACTCTTACGATTGTATAGATTGAAAATTTGATTGAAGCCTAGCGCTATTTTTTTTTCCCACTATCGTGTACAATTTGTATGACGTCATCGTCGTCGTATATATTAAATAAGTTAGGTAAGTCGTAACGTTGTAAATATCCTGACATATAAATTATTGTATTTCATAATAAAATTTAATCGAAGTTTTTTCTTTTATTATTTTTTATGTACCCTTTGAACGTTTAATCGCAACCTCCAGTGAATTTACTAGGCCGCATCTCCCGAATTTTATGGGATAGAGAGATTGCTTACTTTCTGCATATTTTTAAACTGGTAGGAAAAAATACTTGTATATACAATGCTCTATACCACATACAATGTACTCATTATATGTATGTTAACTGATAACGTTAATTCGTTTTTTTTTTAGAATGTAATTAAATCAATACAGGAAATTTCATTTCCTCGAGTGGAAATGGAACCTACAACCCGTTGCGTTTACATTCGTACACTTGTGGCCCTGCGTCACGACTCCTCTTTACTTTACGATTATATTGTTTTTATATTCTGTTGTAATTCTGTCATAGTGACTTGTATTAGTCAAAGTTTTGCTATTTTGATTTTTTAGACACTTATGCAAAAAATGTATTTTATTTCTTGTGTTATTTTAAATCACATGAAATTAGGTATGTTGTGTGTCAGTGTGTGTCATTATAAAAGTCCCATATAAGACTTTTCTATAAATTTTTATCCTATAAAAATTTTAATATAATACTAACCTATTTTGTTTTTAACTAAATTGGAGCAAGCCCAAATAATACATATAAATATTTCTGAACTTTCACCCTAATTCTAGATTATAAACCATGTTACGGCAAGCAACTATCCTATTATTGAATTTGAATCTACTAATATCGTTATCAATAGACGACCCTTACTGCACACTGCGCTACAGGCGACTGTGTCAAGGGAAGGGCAGTCATGTGGCTTGTCAGTTTCCTGTAGTAAGTTTAAATTTTTTATGTATTTATAATACATAAAAAGGTATATATATATATATATATACATATATATATA
>DWAN01002042.1:0-16089 GCA_018230445.1 Heliconius hewitsoni
CTAGGTTCCCTTTGCCTACCCTGCTGTGTGTGGGATACAGCGTGAAGCTAATTTACTTTAATTTATTTTAATTTACATAGTTTTACTCATCTCTTAAGTATATCTTAAGCCGTCGTGGTTCAGGGGCACTAGAGTGTGACTGTAACGCAACGGCTGTGGTTCCGATCTCCATTCGGGCCCGAAGGCAAAGAAACTTTGAAAAGTACGGCAGAAAGTAAAGAACGGAGCCTCTACCTACCCAGCTAAATGTGGGATACAGCGTGTAGCTGATCTCTTTCAGAGATCTTTTTCAGAAAATGTGGATGGAGATGGAGTGTAGCAGACTGTCTACTCCACTTTCATCCTAATTTTACAAGTTTCGAGTTGGGGAGCGTTCAAATATAGCGTATAATATTTATAGTCAGTTACTTGATAAACAGACTATCCAATACAAAAATATTTTTTTAATTGAACCTGTTCTTCTTGAAATTAACGCGTTAAACCCAAAAAACCCTTCAGCCCTTCAACCCCAGCTTTATATATTAGTATAATTTTTAAAGAGATTGAACCTATAACTAAATTCCGAATAATATTGTAAAATCTAGAATACCTACTAAATAATTTGAGTACAAGCTTCCATCGAATAATAGGCATGCCTTGATTAATAAATGGATGCCTCGATGGAGAGGAACTAAATGCTACGACTTAGACGTTTCCTATCTGTTCCATGAACTGGCTGTCCTACAATAGTTTCGTAGTTGTATTGTAGAATTATAGAGCAAAGCATATTGTTTACAGTATATTGTAGAAATATACGACATAGCGTCCTTAACGCAACAAGAATATTAATTATTTTCATTTCTTCGCTATGGTAAGGAAAAAGCGTGGCGTTAGGTTCCGGAAACCAACGCGCATTGTCTTCCAAAATTTTGCAGATATTTTCCTCGTCTAAACGTTCCTTGTGAGTGGCGGAACTCAACGCTGGACTTTGTTTTCCAACGTGAGCGACGACATATCACTATTCTACATAAAAGAAGAAATTTACAGAGATAAGGTATAAAATAGTCCAAAATGTAACGTGAATAGTCTACGTGATAAGGTAGGTAGCATAGTATTAAGTAACTTACGACAGATGAGAAATAAAACTACACAACAGATTTTTATGCGGTTTTCACTAATTGAATAATTTATGAAGAAGGTTTGATCTATAATACATTCGATCTTTTGTCTCGTTTTTTCTTTGAAATATATAATATACCGTATAATATATAAATATATACAGTACGGGCGAGCCCGTTAACTAGTTAATCATATTAAAGCGCGGCGTTGAATTCCCCCACTCAACACGCAATGCCTCCTAAACTTGGCGGAAAGTGGAGAACAGAGTGTCTTAACACTAGGTTCCCACTGCCTACCCTGCTGTGTGCGGAATACAGCGTGAAACTTTAGCTTCCAGTTGTATTCGTGTTCTGTTTACAAAACAACAAACAACAATTTTTATAAGTTATACTACTCGATGGCAGACAATCCTAAAATTGGTTAGGAAGTGGTCCCAGTGGGTGGGTTTTAATAAAAGAAAGTAACTTCCTACTACTATTATACTATTATCTATTATTATACTATTATCTAGTAGCTTTGACGCTATATCCCGCAGATATCTGGCTATCCTGCTCTGTGCAGGATAGCCAGAGGCAACTCAGTGTTAAGACACTTTGTTCCCCGCTCTACGCCCAATTTTCTAGATATTGCTTGTTAAGTTGCGGATTTCAACGCCGCGCTTTGTCTTCTTTTCAGAGATAGGAAATGAAAATTGTTTAAATATATTTGTTTTAATGTCTACCTAAAAATATAAACACGTTTCTTTAATACTTATTGATAGTATTATGAAAATAATATTTAATTTGTTGTATATACGGTTCTAAGAAATTGCGTGCAATATTAATTACGCTATAAATTTATTAATTATGCTATATTGCAAGCAATTTCTTAAGATCTTGAGCCCGTCGTGTAACAGGGGCATAAGAGTGCGACTGTAAACGTGACAGTTGTGGGTTCGCTTCACACTCGAGGAATTAAATATTTAGCGTGTCTTAATACTAGGTTCCTAGGTTCCCTTTGCTACCCTGCGTACCCTGCACGTGTGGGATATAGTGTGTAATTAAAAAAGATAATTTTAAAATTAAAAAATATTTTTAAAATTTTTGTCTGATCTTTAAATGAAGTTAGTTTCTAAAAGTGTAGATAGACAAGTATAATAATAAGTGTACGGGTGCATGAACATGGATACTGCTTCCGTCTTATCTTGGTTACAAATCAGGGATCTTTTCGGTGAAACTGAAGGTTTGGTTGACGAAGTTATCAAAACACGGAACTACCAGAAACATATTATGAAAGATGGCACTATTGACGTGTCATCGACCTGGGGAGTCCCTCACATATATTGTCTCTGGTTGTTCTCATCTTGGTAATGGTGACACAATCAAGTACTCAACTTATAGAAGACCATAATGAAAAGCAACTTGCACTTCAATATGGTCTTGTGAATGAATGAATTAGAAATTTGCTATAGGTCCCACTTCTGTTCTTGAAAATAGCTGTGCTTTGTTCTACCGGGATCGGTCTGTTATTACTGATAAATATATTGTAGCCAATAGACCTGATATAGTACTAGTAGACTGAGGCACACCGCGCAGTGATTGTTGACGTTATTATCCTACATGATGTCAAATTCGAGAGGCCGAAAAAGAAAAATTATCTAAATATCTGGATTTAGCCCATGAGATTACCGCCATGTGGGATGTCAATGAGACT
Organism: Heliconius hewitsoni; assembly: GCA_018230445.1. Lineage (NCBI taxonomy): Eukaryota > Metazoa > Arthropoda > Insecta > Lepidoptera > Nymphalidae > Heliconius > Heliconius hewitsoni. The sequence goes on from DWAN01002042.1 coordinate 2,791, forward strand.
ATTATTATGCCGTATTGTGAAGAGGTTCCTCTCTTTGCAGGTTTTTAGAGTACGGTTGCAGAAGATTTCTTTCAAGCTAAAGTATATTGTATTTCGTATAAAAGATAGAAAATTGGTTCTTTCAGACCATTGTTAGGACATTATGTACGGTTCTATAGAAAGATGTGATTTTAAGTTCCTAATATATCTTTATCTTTCATCACATTTGTATAAAGAAATAAATCTTCAAGAGTTTGATATCAGCTATTCACCTTTTTATAAGCGTGTAACTGAAAACTCAGTGGTTGTGGGTTTGATGCCCGATTAGGGGGATGAAATATTTTAATATTGCCCTTCCTCGGTCTAATAACGAGGCAAAGTGTTAATTAATAAAGTTTTGCCATTTAACATAGATTTCTCTAGAATTCGACGGAAAATGGGCGAAACGACGGGCCGGGAAACGAAGATGAGGACGGAGTGTCTTAACACCATATTCCCAGGTTCATTTAGCTTACCCTACTAAAAACAGCTAAAATGACAATAGGGTGGGAAGCGAAAACCTAGTATTGAGACCCTTTGTAAACTTAGTCAAAGTTGTTGGTTCAAATTTTGAGTGCAGGTACAGTAAACTACAACGGAATATATTGTACTTATCTTATAGCATTCTCCGATAAATGATCAATGCAAAACAGACAGATTTTCTTTTCAATTAAAGCAAGTTAGAGTTCCTGAGATTAGCTCGTCCAACGAAACAAATACCTTAACCTAATATTACTACTAATAAAGTTTCGTAATGTAATGTCATAAGAAATATATATTTTAACTAATTCCTGTCTAAGTTTGTCCTAGTTCCTGTCTAAGTCTTCCTGTGTAAGTCTGTCTGTCCTAGATAGGAATAAAAATCAGAAACAACCGCGTGGTCCACTCGGTCAAAGGCACACTAATATCAAGAAATATCATTTTGATAACTAAATCGCTTTTAGAGATAACATTTTATTTTCAAGGTATAAAAATTTGAACGTAGGGGGACTCGAACCCGCGCCTCCTGGAAACCGACCAGGCGCTCTGACCACTAAACCATACGTTCTCGCTAAGCTACGTCGAAATTTTTATACGCTGGTTACAACTTATTTATGCTGTAAAAATTAGTGTTAAAGCACTCCTTTCCCCACTTTCCATGAAATTTTTCGAAGTATTGCGTATTGAGTGGTGGATCTTAACGCCGGGCTGAAATGAAAATAATAATTTATTCCCTCGAGTGAAGATTGAACCCACAACCGTTGCGTTAAAGTCTAACACTGTCACACGACGGCCTCAATTTTGAAGCTCATTATTATATTTTTAGGAGCAGTTTTAATTTAATTAAAACGAACTCTACTTATCTCTATTACAATTAATGCTAAAATATATTAGGGAGTCCCGTGAATGACTTAGCGCTTATGTTTTAGCTTCACGTTGTATCCTGTATATAGCAGGGTTTGCAGCAGAAGAAACGTAGTTTTATGCCAATTTGTCCCCCTTGATCACCAATTTTGGAGACATTACGTGTTTAGTGGCGGACCTTAACGCTGCTTTCTGTGTTGTAACTAGAGAATTAGAATGAAAATAATTAATTGCCCCAAATGAACCTGAACTAACACCCTTTGTGTTTACCAGAAAGTTTTACTTTACATGTATTTACAGGTAATATAATAAATACACATTGCATAAGCCTCCACGCCTAGCTATCAGAATATGGTGTTTTATGCGTTCTAATTGAGTCTAGCTTAATTAAGCTAATGGTTCATTTGTCTTCGCTCCAGGAATAAGGTTAGGTTGTTTCGCTGTTATGTGGGATTTTAGTATAGGAATTTGTTTTGGATATTTTGTATAATGTTAAAATATTTTTATGTATACAGCATTTTTTTATTTTTTTAGCTTGATCCTATTTCCCGCCTAATGCACCCTGCTATAGGTAGAGAGAACCTAGTGCTAAGACACTCCGTTTTCTTTCCGCTATATGGTGCATTGCGTGCATTCTTTATTGCAACAAATTAATACATAATAAAACGTACATTTGGAAATTTTCATTCACAACGACGGATTTATCTCTAGAAGAAATCTGTTCTAATCAAGTCGTGGAAGTGGATAAATGCAAAATAGCGGGTAAGACGAAAAATATATATAAAAAAGGTTACTAAAAGGAGGAATTGAAGAGCCCAATGTTGAATTTCGCCACTCAACACGCAATGCTTCGAAAAACTCGAAAAACTGAGAAACAGAGTGTCTTAACACTATTTTCCCTCTGCCTACCCTGCTGTGTGCTGAACAACGTAAAGCTGATTTAATTTAAAAAGTTATTTTTATTCAATATATTTAATTGAAAATATGTACATTCGTTTTAAATAAAAAAAGATTAAATCTACAAAACCAACCCGTTCAATTAAGTTTGAGTAGATTCGGACGTCGGTGGTCAATTAAATTAAAAGTTTTGAAGATAACAAATTGCAGATTAACGTATTGACATAATATATGTATGTCTTTTTGTACAGACGATAGTTGTGGGTTCATTTTTGACGGGAGGATATTTGCCTTTGCATATAGTAGGGAGCATAGTGTTAAAAAACTGCGCTCTTCGTAGCTTGCCGTTTTCCACTTTGCGCCAACTTTTGGGAACATTGTGTGTTGAGTGTCGGAATTCATCGCTGCACTTTGTCTTCTTACCAGAGACCTTTTCTGACCCGACATGAAATCGAACTCACAACCGTCGCGCTTAGTCAAACATATACATAGCCTCTATAGCTTTTCAAAAAAAAATATTTTATTTTTCATTTTTTATGTAAGAACGTACTATATACATATTTTAGCGAAAAAGGTCGTTTAGCTTTTTGAAATGTATTTTACGCTTCAATCTGACGTACAATATTTGCAGTAACACGTGCGGGGAAACGACACGCCGGGGGTTTATGGTTTTATTGTTGTTATATTTTGGTTATTTCACACCATGTATATGTATATATAAGGGACTAGTTTTTTTTTACCTGCGACCTACCTTTGCCTTGTTATCACAGCGAAGAAATATAAATATTAATTAATAATAAAGAATTCCCTCAATGTAGGATCATGTAGATAACGTTCGTAAATGTATGAAAGAAAATGTCATTATGTAAATTTATAGCTTTAAAATAGCGTGGAAAGAATATTTATCGTGGAGCTTAAGAGTTTTTCCGAATACGTATATATGGGTACAGTACGAGTGGATTACATTTGAAATTGCTTTCGTTGCGCTATTATTTAGTATTTGGATAACAAATGAACACGATAGTATTAATTTTATTCGGCTTTACGCTGTATCCCCCATATAACAGGGTAGGCAGAGGGAACCTGATATTAAAACATTACCAACATCTAAAAACTTTAATCAGTATTCTTTGAGTGTCGTGAAGTTCGTAACGAAAATCATAAAAATATATTAAGATTTTATATGTTAAAAATTATAAATAATATACAATTTTTTTTTTCAATTTATCTTGATGAATATAGTTTCTAGATCGTGCCGCTACACAACAGTTGTGGGTTCGATTTCAAATCCAAAAATAAATTATTTTAATTTTTTTTACTCTATTAACAATGTAATGAGCGGTGTTGAGTTCCGCCAATCCAGACGACTGCCTAATGCGTGTCGTTCTTCAATTAATATTTTAAAAATTAAATCAACAACGTTCAGACCTATTTCTGACATACAGATATTATAGAGCCCCCACAATTGCTTCCGCAACCGGATATCAGATCGAAGCCAATTTTTCTCAGACTTATGTGAAACGCTGGTTGAATTTCAATTCTGGAAAGAATAATAACTTTTTTATAGACATTACTATTACTACTTTCATATTATAGTTTTTTCTGTAACAAAATCAATTTTTTTCGTGGCGCAAGAGTACAAGTGTGACTATAACGCTATGGGAGTGGGTTCCATCCCCACTCGAGGTAATAAATTATTACTTATTAACATCATGTTTACGATGCTGATGCTGTGCTAGTAGTAATGTAGTACAAGAATAAAAACAAAATAAAAAGATGCTGGTTTCGCTTTGTCTTGCAACATGCAAAAGAATGTATTTAATTAAGAGTCTACCCTAAAATATTCCAGATCCAATTATAAACAAATGTGTATTATCCCTAAATAAATTATTTTCTTACTGTATGTCGTTTTCGTCCAAATTCGAGACATTGTAAGTTGTGTGGCGAAATTTAACACAGCGCTTTGTCTTACCAGAGCGGAAACATTATAGTAATTTAAATTATGATAATAGCCCCAATATAGACTGATTTTTTTCCGCGCGTCTGCTGTCTAGTGTTAAGATATTCCCCTTTCGTAAAATTTTTCGAGACATTGCGTGTTTTGTGGCGGAACACAACGCTGCGTGTTGTTTTTTTCTGTTACCAGAACGACGACTTAAATATTAAATATTCCTTTCCCCCGAGTGAAATTTTAAGTCCTCAATCGTCGCGTTTACAGTTACACGCTGTGCCAATATTATAATATTTGTATTCAAATTTGTGTAAATATTTTCCTAGTAAGGTTAAGAAAAGCTTGGTTTTGAGTTGGAGAATTTTAGATTCTATTAATTTCAATATTTTTTACTGAAGGAAGGAATCTATCTGGCTAGAAGGAATCTAGTGCTGCGTCATTCCGCTTCCCATTTTCCACCCAATTTTTGAGATTTACATTTCATGTTGAATGACAGAACCTAAGCGGTATTAGAGCCAATCAACATGATATGTTTGAGTATTTTTGACAAGAAAAGAAAATTAAAAAAAAATATCACATATTTTCTTGCTAAGAAGGCTATTATAACGAAATATATGTAAAATTTTGAATATAATGGTGACGAAGTTCAATCAAGATTTGTTATCAAACGTGATAAATTGAACGAGTTTGGTTTAATTTAGGAAGTTTTAACTGAATTTTGACCTTGAAAATTGCAACTGTATTCTAAAGTATAAGAGAAAATAAAAAAAAATGCATAATAATTTTGTTTTAATCTCTATGCAACTGCACCTTAAGTTGCGTCGGAGTAAATTGTGATGGTAATGAATTCGATATCCACTAGGGGTAGTGATCATATTTAAATTTAACTTCATTTGAATTATTTCTATTTTCACTCTCAGAAAGACATTAATAATCAATTTATATTAGAACTATTATTTAAAATAATCTTTACTTTAATAAAACACTAAAAAAGTGTAGGTAAGTTAAATATTTTAACGAATTTATTTTTGATTCAAGGTAACATAAAATTAGTAATAGAAAATTTATTATTTTTCGATTTCTGTAAACGTTACTGGACTAGCCACGCCTTTCGCTTACCGCCCATACACTCTAGTCAATGAATCCATATGATCTCATCAAACTAAGTCGAAGTTAATTTACACTAATATAATCTCTAAAGTACCAATAGTTATTAACAACAGCTCAATATTTATCAATCGAATAAATTTGAACTACGCATCCGTTTCAATCTTTCATTATTAACTTTCATCGACGCTCAAAAATAGAAAACTGATCTGTTCAAACATTATAAAACTAAATAGTTCAGGAGCTATTGCAACAAATTGAACAAAAATTGTGTTTTATAGTGCATTTATTGGAGGAAGACTAAAGACTATATAGTTTACATTCTGTTAATTGGGCCAAACATCATATTGTACCTGCGGTCAGACGGGCATTTGGAATGTGTCGTGTCAAACGTAATTAATTAGTTATTCTAATATAAAAACTCACTTAGATAGCACTTTAGTTATAAGAAAAAAATTATTTTAGGTTTATCCTAAATAATATTTTCTTATGATAAGTTTTCATTGTGTATACAAAAAAAAATATAATTAATATCGCACCAGTCGTAGCATAGGGGCACAAACTGGGACTGTAAAATCAACTGGTTATGGGTTCGATCCATACTCGAGAAAACGGAGTGTCTTAACACTAGGTTCCCTCTGCTTACTCTGCTGTCCGCGGGATATAGCGTGAAGCTGTAATTAAGATATAATAATAGAATAAAAAAATGGTAGAAGATTAATAAAAAAACGTAGTAGTAGTGCGCCACGACTGGCCACGATAATTTTATATTTATGTGTGAAAAAGACTTAAGATTTAAAGCGTGCGATCATTATCTATTTCTGGTACATCTTACATACTAAACAACTCATAAACTGTAAATATTATGATCTCTCTTACGTAAATGGATATGATGTAGAGATGTTGCTTTGCTTTGGCAACGTTACCTAGATACTCTCGATAGCACGTAAAAGATTTGCACCCACTCTCAGAGACGTAAATTTAGTTTTTTTATTCTCATTGAATTTTAAATAGAATATGATTTAATTGTGAAACGGTAAGTGACTAATAGATTTGCATCCACTCTCAGAGACGTAAATTATGTTTATATTCTCATTAACATTTAAATAGAATATGATTAAAGATAAGTGAAACGGTAAGTGAGGTTTATACTCTGTAAGTGCTATATAAATATTTATATATGTATGTATGTATGGATGTGTAAATGCAAGTCGTGGCGCGTGTGAATGTAAACGCGACTGGTTGTGGGTTTGATTCCTAGTCGAGGAAATGGGAAATGTAATACCTATCTAATATTTTCATTTCTTCGCTCTGGTGGCCAAGCAAAGCGCGTCGTTGAGTTCCGCCACTCTGTTGCAATGCCTTTAGAATTCAGCGGGAAATGAGAAACGGAGTTTCTTAATACAAGGTCCCGCCGCGGTTGCTATAGGTGGGAAGCTAGAAAAAAAAATACTATACATGAGATTCTTCTAGAGCTAGAAGCTACTTAGCATTTTACAAATTAACTGTACGGATGCCTATCGTCATGCAGAATGAGGAGCTCAGAGTAGAGCATGGGACTCGCAGCCCAAATGAAGGTTTAAGGTGCCTCTTTAAATCCGACTCTTAAATCTCTACCTAGCCAAACATTCTAGAAATTAATTATCGATATTTCTTGATAAGCCGAGGTCTTTTAGCAAACCATATATGTCGTCGTTATACCTCTCGCTCCTGCTCTTACCAAGTAGTTTAATAAGACTTTTTATGTTAAATATAAATATATCATTCAATTGATTTCATATGGATTACACTAAAAAAAAATGAATTACCTCGAACCTGTACTTATCTATACATATCATATAATATTTATTCCACATATCATCTCACTTATGTATATATACCTACATATCATTTATAAAATAAACAACAGTACAGAAAGCTTGTTATTTTTTCTTAATTCTTAGAAAATGAAGTAGCAAGTTGCTAGAAAAACGTAATCCGACATTGTTAGGACCTTTCTCCTAGAGCTCCAGGGAATCGCTCGCCTTATTATTCTACCCACACATAGCCATACAAAGCCACACACACACCACACATACACACACAAAGTGTGACCATTGCTATATTATCTACACCTTTAAGAGTACATTTTTTCTTAACTCCACACTGTATTGCGTATACAGCAGAGTAGGAAGAGGGAACCTAGTGTTAAGATACCCATTCCACACGCACCGCGAATCGAACCCATAACGGTCACAGTCAGATGTTGTACTACTACACCATGATGATCTCAACGAAGATTTTTAAATCATTTTTTTTATAAATATTACCTATTCACATTTTAACGTGCAAAGTTTCATGAGAGACGAATAAAGAAATACACTATGGAAGTTCCCTTGAGAAACTACTTTTCTAGCAACAAACTTAAAACACATTGACATTTGTATATTAACTCTATAATGGAATAGTAAAAATGGATGAATAAATGGAGTGGTTAACAGTTCGAATCTAGAAAGGGACAATGTCAATTTTCAAAATATACTTTGGATTATGCAATTACATAAGACAAAATGCAGCGTTGCGCTCCACGACCATATCTATAAATTCATAAATGAGTAATTAGTTAGTAAGGAGTGACTTATATTTTTTAGGGTTCTGTACGTTTTAAGGAAAAAGAAACTCTTATAAGATCCCTTTGTTGTCCGTCTGTCTGTCTATCGTTTTGTAGTTCAGCCAGCCAGAGTTTAACGTAAATCTTTAGAAAAATTGTCTTCAATGCTTGGTATCCTTTTGCGATAGTTATTGTGGGGGCTCTATATAATTGTAAGACAGAAATAGGTATGAGAGGTATTGATTTAATTTACCAAACATTATTTCAATGAGGCAGAATTGAACGCTGTGCTTCACATTGCTACCAGCATAAACAAATGAACATTAATTTAATATTTCGGAGTTGAAATCGAATCCATAACTGTCACACACGGAGTAATTGACCGTGTGCCACTATACGACATGAGGATGATGAAAGGAATCAAAATTAATAAGGTACTGCCGGTTGACCTAGAATTATGAAATTTGGCAGCTAGCATCTACCGGTAGAAATAGTTCAGGAAAACATCTGAAAGTTATACATTTGTGGTTAAATCATAAAAAAATTGCCTTAAAAGGGGAGCAAAATTTGGTGTTAAAGCAAGGGCTCTAGTTAAGTTTAGCCTGAAATTCAGAAAAGTCGTAACCTCCAATTTTTCCCGCAGAGGGGCGAGCCCGGCTTGCGATTGAAAAGTTGTTTAGTAGTTTTTCATTTTGCCCTCATACTTCGAGCTATCGATGTATTCTACTTTCTTCGAACGTTTTTATTGCAAAAAAATATGTACATATGGACTATTTGTTTTGGTGTTAAAGAAAATCAACTTATATTACAAGTTTCGAGATTATATCCTGTAAAATTAAAGAGAGAAGTGATTTTTTGCAATCAATGTCGCGTTGAACAGTCAAAAAGATAGTCAGTTAATAATTATTAAGAAAATATTTAAATAATATAACATTTTATTTACGAAAAATAATTTAAATTTAAAAATACATGTGTATGAAGAAAACTGAAAATAATATGCTTACTTTTGTTAAAAAATTTAAATAATAAATCAGCCAGGTGCATATATATAATTGATTGCAAATTTTCTACCACATTTGTGTATGTATTTTACAGTTCAAATTTTCTATGTAAAACATCAACGCCTAGAAATCTATTACGTCTAGAAGCATAAAATATTCCCCTTTTCGCTATATTTGTGATGTATCATTCTAATGCTATTTCATTTTGTATCGTCATTTCGTATTTAATTATACAGAATTTTGCGATATTATAAATAAATATACTCGATTTATTCGCTTTAAGTACTATTAATTTAAAAATGGTTTTATGGCGGGATATATTGCCAAATTGAAAGTAACTTAACACACATTTCCTGTTTACAAATATCACGATTTATATATATTTTATATTATAAATAGAGCGCTAGTGTTAAGACACTCCGTTCTCTATTTTTCACCCAAGTTCAAGACATTGTGTGCTGACCGGCAGAACTTACAAGCAACGTTTTGTTGTGTAAGATCGACGGAATAAACATAATTTGAGTATAATCAGTCCCTAAACGAGGAATTTTATAAAGAACGACATCATAAAAGGGGCGAGTTAACTTAGGGCAGGAGAATAAGTTGTGGGTTGGAGAAAATTATATATGAACTCGCCCAGCGAGGGTTCCGTACGAATTTCATAATTATATTGATCAAAGGGAACGTGACTTTGACGAACGTAAATTGGCGCATTCATTTTGTATGAAATAACCGAGAACTGTAATTTTCGTTTCTCGGAGATTCTCCTCTACTTTTACTTTATTTTTATTTTTAGTTATACACGATGGATAAGCGCTCGTAATTTTTGGTTGCTTTGATTTAGTAACTTAATTTTTTCGATGTTCTAAGGTTGCATATTTAATATTAATTTCAGCTCAATAGCTCTACGCGATAACGACATGATAAGATAGAACTTCTCAAAATACGACAAACAGTACTCAACATACGACAGACCAACAGATCGTCGGACTAACATACTCTATATAAAACAACTTCTAAAATATAAGATTTCTTTCTTTTCTTTTAGGTATGGATTGAAGAAAATCTAACTTTTATACCAATATCCCATTAAAACATAAATGTAACTTATACTTTCAAAATAGCTCTAAAACTTTGTTCCCGTAAATATCTCAATCGACTGTCAAAACTACTACTACTACTGTTGCTCTGTTGTGTTATATATTGTATATAACAATAATTGTAAATTATTATATTGTTTCGTTAATAATTATTTTATATCATTTATTATTTTTCATTTTTCTTTATCTTTTATTATTTTTCCTTTACTCTTCATCCCTAGCAGGATAGCCAGAAAGGACCGAGCCCGAAACAGTAAGATCTCTGCATATCTCCTTTGCTTCTTCCGTGCTTTTTACGTGACCTTCTTCCAGTATCAACTATACTATGTTCTCTGAGGCTAATTGAGGTCTTATTCTGCCTTTCGTCCCAAATTATTTTCATTTCAATTATTTTCGTCTCCTATCTTTCGCAACACGTAATGTCTCGAAAGTTATGTGGTGCACGGGGAACGGAATGTCTTAGCAAGCCTCAGGCAACCCTGCTATATTAAGAATACATCGTGAAAATATAAAAATAAATTCTTTTCTTTCAACAATGTTATAATTAAAAATTCACAACATTTCAAAAGAGTCATTTATAAATTTCTTGAAGGAACATTTCAAGTTCTTTAAGCTGTGAATAATTTAAATTTTGCATCCGAATTAGTGGTCCTTGTAATTTCTGACCTCAACTAAAACCTATGAAAGGATCTACCAAGAAATTTAAATTATGTAAGGCCACCCTTTTGGGGTTGTCAATTGAATGGAATTTATAGAGGCCTGCTCTTTGCCCAACTTAATTATTCATACGGGTTAACAGCATGAAAATAGCAATGTTTTACACTCAAACCGCTGAGATTTTCATGAACTTAGCATATTTTACTTTCATTTAGCTTAACACTGAGTCATATATAGGAGAGTAGGCAGCGAGATTCTAGTATTAAGACATTCCGTTGGGCGGAAAACGCGGATTTCCATCAAATTTTGAGACATTGCGTGATGAGTTGCGGAATTTTGGCAAAGATTTTGTCTTGATGCAATATTCGGAGATTGAATATAACTCAATTTCTCTAGAGGGAATTAAATTCACGACCGTCATGTTTATAGTCAGACGTTATGATTCTGCGCCACGATGTTGTTGGTACTTTACTTTCAATTGTACTAATTGTCTTTAGGAAGATAAAAATCCATAGAGAATGTTTGAACATTCAACTTACTTACTGTCATAATAATGTCTAATTGGTAACCAGTAAGCAGTTTTTGCTTCCCGTGGGATACACGCACCTGGTAGAGTAGGCAGGATAGGGACCCTGAAAACTTAGTGTTCGTTCCTCCGTTTCCCATTAAGACACTTCCGTTCCCTAAGTTCCGCTACGTTAAGTAGTGGAACTCAATGCCGCGATTTGCCTCGTTAGCAGAGCGTGGCAATGAAAATATTAAAAAAGTGGGAATCGAACCCACCCGAGCCGGCTGCATGCTTATGCCACAACGCCACAACGTCCTCAAGATACTTTAGTTAATTTAAGAATATATGGACATATTCAAAATGCGAGAGCTATGTATAAAATGATCATTTTAAACTGTAATAGGAAAATCTAATATAAACATTTTTAAAATTACGAGTAGAAACCACTTTAGAATCAAAACTTGTCTCTTTTTGCTATCATTCTTTATGTATTTTATATATAATGTTTCTTATTATTAAGAAAGAAAATAAGCTCATCGTGGCTCAGGGGCACAAGGCTGTGACTATTACGTGACGATTGTGGGTTCGATCTCCTCTCGATTGAATCAATGATTATTTATTATTATTTTTATTTCCTGGCTCTGGCAAAGCAAAGGTCCAGCGTTGAGTTTCTTTGAATTCGGCAGAGAGTTGGGTACGGAGTGTTACCAAATTCGTTAGGTGGGAACACTAGATTCCCTATACCTACCTTGCTGTGTGCGTGATACAGCTTAAAGCTTCTGTACAAAAATTGGCTTCTTCTGAAATTCAGGCTTAGCTCAGCCAGAGCCCAATCTTTTAATACCTCACTTAAACTAGCGGCTTTAATACCAAATTTTGCCTCCCTTTTCTAGTCTATTATTTTTTAGTATTTAACTATAAATGGATAGTTTCAGATTTTTCCACAAACTAGTAGGTACTATTGGTAGATGCTAGCTGCAAAATTTTATAATTCTAGGCTTACTGGTGGTAATTATTAATTTAAGTGTCGAAATACGCGTTTTTGCTATTTAAAGGGCCATATCTTTTTTAAGTAAATGTAGAAATATTTTTTTAAGGCTCTTGATAGACTTTCTTTTTTCCTTAAAATGTAACCCTAAAAAGAAAAAAAGGGTATATTACATAGAAATATTAAGTATATTACCGAGTTCGTATGACATCACTGAAATTAGCTTCTTGTCTAATAAGGCTTCTTGTACCACTCGTGAACTTTCAATTAAGATGAAGACACGATATTAAAACATGAAACGTTCCATCTCATATAAATAGATCCATATCACATATATTATGATTATGAATTAGAGGCCCTAGTAGCGCGGGGGCACAAGAGTGTGACCATAACGCGACGGTTGCTGGTTCGATCCCAACTCGAGGGAATGATTTCTTAATATTTTCGTTTTTACACTCTGTTGTGTGCCGGCATATACCGTTAAAATGAAAAAAAAATACTAAGTATTACATAAATAATATTTAAATATGAGCCTACCTCAACTTAGCTAATATCGCTTATTGTTGCAGCTTCACGCTGTATCCCGCATATAGTAGGATAACAGAGTGAACCTAGTGTTAAAACTCCGTTCCCCACTTTCGCCGCCGTGCTTCATCTTGTTACCAGAGTTGAAGAGAAAATCTTAAATAGTTCATTCCCCCGAGTGAGAATCAAACACATAACCGTCGCGATGACCATCATCATACCATCGCTTATAATGATAACGATTTTCTACTAAAAGAAATGTTTGTAATACGTATTTCTAACAACATAAAGTGCTGAAATAAAATATCATGTTTCTCCAAATCAACTACTAGGAAAGTAGGAAATTCAATTGCTGCCAAGTTTGTATTGCTCGTGTAACATAATAAATAAGTAATATCATAATGAGGCACATCTATATTTAAACTCTATATTTGTGAATTCCGTCCCTATTCTGAGAAGTTATTATATCAAAATCATTTAATTTCCACGCTCCAGTAGACAAACAGCGGCGTTAAGTTGCGCCACTCAAAAATTGGGCGGATATCGGGCAACGATCTGTCTTATATGTATATATATATATATATATATATATATATATATATATATATATATA
>DWAN01002043.1:0-16085 GCA_018230445.1 Heliconius hewitsoni
CGCGGGTTCGAGTCCCGCTACGTTCAAATTTTTATACGTTTTCTAAATAAGTATGCATACATATTGTCCGCATACTTAAGTTTGTCAACTTAAGTAAGTTGCACTTCTTTTTCGCAGTTGACCTACAATCCTGAAATTGGTACGGAAGCCTCGGTGCGCGAGCCCGACTCGCACTTTACATATTTTTTTCTTTTGTACCTTAAAACTTATCAGAATTTTATTGAGAGACCATATATACAAAAACTCATAGTGATCATTTCAGTTATATATACGTATATACCTGCTTTTATGCAAAGCTATCTGCGGTTCCATATTAAATGTACAAAAAACCAACGTTCGCAATTTTCGCAATGGAAACTCCAAATCCAGGATCAAACAGCTGCGGCGCACTCTAAAAGTGCACTGCGTTCAGAAAGTTTTAAATGGAACGCTGAATTTCAGGCTTTATAAATTTCAATTGAAGCGCGCCTCGTGCCCGTGTGGCCTACACGCTGCCACCGCTAACGAGATGTTTCGATTTACACTCGAATTTATACGAAATCAATAAATAGGTTGTGTGGCGACAGTATAAAAATTGTTATAGAATTTTGGTTGAATATATTATATTTATCGAATTCTATTAGTTTTAGATATTCTCGTTTGTAGAGATGTTGCGTTATTATATGTTGTAATAGTTGTGGATTCAAATTCCTCTTGAGAGATTATTTATTGTTTGTAGTGTCAAAGCTAAAGTAGTTTTTACATAACTAGCATTCACTGTATTATATCCAAAATACAACTAAACTGTACAAGCTATAAAACATTTTGTTTATCCATTTTTATATATATCCAACCCTAATTCAGCAACATCCATGTTTATATAAAATTACGTTGAAAAACCGTAAACACACGATCGCTAACTCGCCGTGTAACCACAATCTATGCTAATATTATTGGTAGCATTGAAAAGCAATCAATTTCGTTTATTGATGTTTACGTACAAAGCTTTTTATACGATTGGTCTTTCAGCTTTTACGATCACGTCTCTTTGTGCTATCAATGTGTACGGTAATTGGTTAGTTCTTTCAATTTGCAAACATAAAACAAGACGATAAACGTTATTTTAGATATCGTATGTTCTTTTGATTGGATTATGTTTTGGATTTACAATATGTTTGTTTTTGTAATAGGTCTCAATAGGTCTAGTCTTAGGTTTGACTAGTCGTTTAACGTTTAGATTTTTCAACGTGTCTTTATGAATGTAAATGTAATGTTAATGTTTTAGGATTTTTTATTCACTGTGTGTGTTATTTTTACCCCTTTATTTGTTAACCCTTCTAGGTGGATTGTGTAAAATTTTATAATCCGCCATTTTGTAGCGGCGAATATTAGAACTGAAGTCGTAATTCAAGTTTCAGTTTAATCGGACACTGGAAAGTGGGTCAAATTGACTTTTCAAGATTTCACATACGCTATCATCAATCATACTAACACGGCACGTTAAATAAAAGCTTTTCAAAATATACCATTATCTTATCTCTTACGATGGGAGTTAGAATTATGTCTTGCTAGATTGAACTCAGATTTTTATTACTGTAAACGTGACTGTTTGTGGGTTCGATCCCCACTGGAGGAAATGAAATATTTATTTAAATTTATATTAACGGAGTGTCTTAACACTAGGTTCCCTCTGCCTACCCTGCTGTGTGCGGGACACAGCGTGAAGCTGAAGTACCACATTAAATTAGAATATATCACATACATATGTATAGGTATATGTGTGTATAGGTACAAAAAAACTAATTGATAAATTTTATTATTTTAATTTGCTGTAGTTATTAACACTTAGAAGATTTATTAATTAAACCAATCATGATGTTATATGATAAAACAACGCAGTTGCTTCGACATTAGCTCGATCGAGGCCATATTGGGTATCCTGCGCACTCGACGGATCAAGGATATCTGCGCACGCGCCGACGCCGACGCCACACAATTCTAAACACGCTATGATTATTTCCTTTTGATTAAACACTGGTTAGTCATTGTTTTTGTGTTTTATTATTCACATAAATAAATATAATGTTATTAAATGGTTATCTTAATTGATTAAATTATTGTGGCCATTTGATTGATTATTATTATTCATTTATGAACAAAAAATATGTCAGCAACTGTTTTTTTCGCAACATATAATCATATTATCATGTAATTAATCTGCTAACAATACTTTTATTGACTTAACAATTCCCGTTATTATTTGTTTTAAGTCACCATCATAGTTATTTTTTTCAGCTCAGTTATTTACTTACACTTACACTAAACTTAGCAGTTCATGAAATTATGAATTAACTGTACTGGTACTTTTAATATTTTTAAAGTGTTATTTCATACTTAGGAAAGAAAAATACTTATTTAAAAAACGTATAAATTACACCGACCAGGTCGGTGTCCAGGAGGCGCGGGTTCGAGTCCCGCTACGTTAAAATTATTATACGTTTTCTAAATAAGTATAACTGTACTGGTGCTGGACGTTGCAAGGCCAGGAGCTCAGAGCAGCGTCTTCATATCCGCATTAACGCTCACTTGCACCGAAACCGATACGTTTTCTACCCTGATCTAATAAAATTATTTCTTAAGAAATAATAAACTAAATCTTTTTTTTTCCTGTTGTATAAAAAAAAAATTGTTAGCATTTTATATACATTTGTAAAGATATCTAAAAAAAAATTCTGCTTTACGAAAGGCTTAAGCTCAGATTATAATTTGTATTGTTAAACAAAACTCGAACAACCCGGCTTATTACCAATAACTTTCTAATAGATATTATCGTGATCTTTATAATGTCTTCCACGTGATTTCAGAATTATCGAAGTTTGATAATTACGCAACAAAGTTCGACTATAGAGCGCTTATTTATATCTTGACATTTGCCGGCGCGTGTAATGTCTTGGACTCCTAATATTGTTGACTGTGACATATCACGTGTACCAGAGTTACGGATTTCGGGGTAAAATTTAATCAAAAGTCGTTAATTATTCTGTCGTCGTGCCTTAATGTTGATAATATATTCTGAGCGTGTTTTCTATTAGCTTGTTTTTGATATATGGTTCGGTTTTGTGTTGTGAATATTATGTGCTGTATGTTTATTTATTTTTCTAAATAGACATCTAAAGTAGGGGAATTTAATGAAAGTTAAATGCGCAGGAGCACAAAACTGGGACTGTAAATGCGATACGGTTGTGATTTTGATTTCCACTCGAAAAAATGAAATATATAATATTTTAATTTCATTGCTCTGGTCGTTACCATAGCAAAGCACGGTGTTGAGTGCCTAGTTGAGTTCCGAAAAATGGGGAACGGAATGCCTTAATACTAGATTCCCAGGAACCACCTCCCCCCCCCTCCCCTGGTATGTGCGGGACACGTAAAAAAATATTATATATATTATTGTATATATTATAAAATTAACTACACCTCACTCTAACCTTAACTTATGCGCGTGTCAACTCATTTACCCATATTTTCCTTAATTGTCAATGAAATTAATAGCAAAGTAAACCACACAGTACCACAGCTGGGACGTACTATTTGCCTTTCCAAAATAGACAAAGCAACTTGTCAGAGGAAATTGATATATTTTGTTTACGAAACATTGTTTCCAACCGTCTGATGTGGCACGGCGCGGCGGACCAATTCACAGCCACAATGGCATCATTTGAGGGTAGTTACATATGGAAATCTGTAATGACGTTTGTTGTAACGCTGGTAAAATGTTTACTGTTTCTCGTCGTTATTTTTAATTTATACGTTAATTAGGTGGTTTGTTTTGCTGAACGTAGGGCTCAGTGGTCAGAGCGCCTGGGCGGTATCCAGGATTTATTTACTTAAATTTATATTTTCATTTCTTCGCTCTGGTGTCGTGGCAAAACGCGGCGTTGAATTCCGCCACTCAATGCGTCCAGAACTCGGCGGAAAGTGGGAAACGGAGTGTCTTTACGCTAAGTTCCATCTGCCTGTCCTAGAAAAGTGAAAGTGATAAAAAAATTAAGTATATATAAATATGTTTATGTTATGACGATTATTATTTGGTAAATCAATAAACGCTTTCGCTTTCTCAAATATGCAACTTTATTATGATATGTACGTATGGCGGTCGGTTTATATGGTTTGAGTCTACTCGATACATGATTAATGATCACTTGTCATGCTATCTATTATACATATCTTGCCTCCATTACTTACCATGCCCACCATTTTTTTAGTTTTTCATTTAGTTTTTTAGATTTTTATGTAAGCATGTTTGTTTGTTTGCTTTATTATATTGTAGGAACTTTTGGAATGTACTATAAAGTTATTTAAAAAAACACGTATTATTGTACAGCTCTCTATTTAAAACATTACTTTTTTTTGTTTAACAAGAATTATTATAATCAACTAAGCCATAAACGATTTTTATTAATATTTTTCATTCCAATTAAAATTGAATAAAAATAAATGAAATTAAATGAAAAAATAGTATTAAATATTTTTAATACTTTAAATCTATGTATGTTTTGTACAAACACTGAACTGTTATTTGAAAAAAAGGAATAATAAATTAAAATAATTATATTGAATTATTTTATTAAATACTTAATGAGAATTAATTTCCATATAAACTACATTATATTAGTTATAGTAGTTACTGCATAATAATATTATGTACAATGTCACAATTATCTCCATATACTTATTGATATCATTAACGAGTTATGGTCCACTTGGTGATTATCTGTAAATCAACACATGCATTCGGATAGTTCAATCCATTCGCCCGCTTATTTTTATATCATAGCCAAATTATGATTTTTTTTTCAGAAAATGTGGTCTATGTGTTGTTCTGATGTATAAGCGATATTAATGTAAAATTTGATCTAAATCTAGATCTAAATTTGATCTATCTATATACTAATATATAGCTTAGTTTAGTAGTTTTTGTTTGAAAATCGAATAAACATTAATCTTAATAAACTTTATATTTGTTATCTCTGTCTACCCAGCTACATGCGGGATACATACACGAATCTAAAAAAAAACAGATGCTTCCTTTTAAGATACTTCCGTTCCCCACTGTCTGCCGTATTCTCTAAGCACTGCCTTTTGAGCGGCGGAACTCAACACCGCGCCTTACCTAGTTGCCAGAGCGAGATAAATAAAATATTAAACATTTCATTTCAATGGTAAAAAAATATTATTAAATACTCATAACCCTACTTTATATTATTTATTGTTTTAAAATTTAAATTTCAAACAAAATTACACTACAGTGCCAGTGATGGCTGCGGGTAGTCCGGTACTGTCGTCATTGCAGATCTGCCCTGACTCACAATTGCCTGCTCTGTTTGTTATGTTTAATCTATTAGTGCGTTTGACATACAACAGTCATTTACTATGAGATGAGTATTAAAAGCTTTTATAATGCTTGTTTAGAAAACGTATAAAAATTTGAACGTAGCGGGACTTGCACCCTCCTGGAAACCGGTTAAGTATTTTTCCTATTTCCAGGAGGTTTCCAGGAGTTGCGAGTCCGAGTCCCGCTACGTTCACATTTTATTATACGTTTTCTTTTAAAAAAATGTTAATAAAGCTTTTATACGATTGTTCATAAATTAAACTTCATTTTAAGCAGTGGTAGAATGTTTTTTTTCTAAAGGTTTAGATTTTGATATATTACATATTTAAACTGCGACGCAAAAAGAGGGATATTATAAGTTTTGCGTGTTTGTCTGTGACACCGTAGCTTCCGAATTAATATACCGATGTGAATACCGTGTGGTATTTTAGGACGGTGGTTTTTGACAATCTTAAATAATTGTTTAAGATTTTTAGAAATTGATTATGTAAAACTTTAGAGTAATATGAATAAATTAACTTTTTTTACATTCTAAATTTATTTATTATTCAATCGGAGTTGAATCTTAAATATTGTTGTATTCAGTAAGTTTATGTACCAACCATAGAATAAAAATACTTCGAAACAACGGACACCTTTTTTAATTTTACCTTGTTTAAATTTATTTATCTATGAATAATATTTAAGATTACATATTATTAATATAATTTATAAAGTATTATGTTGGCACTATTATGTAAATAATGTTTGTTTACGACATTGCAGCCAACGTACAGGCTGAATAGAAACAACAGCTGTAATGTATGGCGACATCTTTGGCACTATCCACTTAATCTAAATATGCATATTATAAAGATAGAAGTTGCCAAATGAAGCTCTCATCTCCTCGCAAAAGATCCACTATTAGAATAAAGCAAAGCAATAAATAAAAATGAATAGTTGGCACGTATAGATATTAAATATTATAATGATGCCAAATCCAGTTAACATTGTATGACAGTTATTTCTGTTTATTGTTGTAAGTTGCAGGTACCTACGTTCGATTTTATATTATTTTTTAATTAGTTTTAATTTTTTTTTCACGTCATGCTTTCTCCCTCAGATAGCAGGATAGGCAAACCTGGGGACCCAGTGTTAAGGCACCACTTTCCTATACTCATCTTTTATCGAACTCTGGCCGCCAATGGTTTCAGAATTCGTGTTGATTCACGAAATTTAACGCAGCGCTTTTTTTAGTATTTTTTTTAAGTCTTTTGAATACTTCTCAACCTAAACTAAAACTATTTTTAAAAAAGGGCAAGTCAAGGGCACGTTAAAATGTAAGTCAAATGGGATCGCACTTAGCAATATAGCGTTGGATATGATCCAAATACTAGCGTGATAGTGTTGTTTTCATCCGGATTCCGCATCTCATCTTATTAAATGCGATGGTGTATTGTTTTTAACGTTTTATCGGTCTTTTAGAGTTACATTGCTGAATTGTTGACTTTTTTCAGCCTTACGCTATATCCGCCACTAGGAACCCGGTGTTAAGATCCTTTGTCCCCATTAGGAGACTTCCGTATTCCAATTTTGTTTCCCCATCGTTGCCATAACGAGGAACAGAATTAAATATTTTGTTTCCTCAAGTGGAAATCGAACAGACCGCTTGTCTCATTCAGTCGCGCGTTTGGGCCTCAAGTTTACTTTGTATTGTATTGTATTGATTGTTATATATGTTATATTTTGTTTTAAATATATAAATAAATCATTAGAAAATGTATAATGTAACCATGTTTGAAACTATATATATTTACGCTTTATTTGCATTTTTTTCTAGAATGTTTTTTTTAATGCATTATATTATTGCATTATATTATTATTTATGCATTATATTACCTACTACCTTAACCTTAACCTTTTGTATTATCAAATTCTCAGCTTATTAACATTAAGGCATTGTACACTGTATTAAGTAACATTGATAAAAAAAATGTTTTCTAATAAAATGTTGTATTACAAGAAAAAAGGACCCGAACCACTGAAAAGTAAGTACTTAACGTTATTTGGACACGTCTTTTAAATCATAAACGAGTGAATTTATTAAATGAAATTATGTAATTTGCTACCATGTTTCTTTCATAATAATTTAATTTTGAAGCGAATATATTCGTTTGGAGTTTTCAATTAGTGTTTGTCGCTGCCCCATAAACCCTTTTGGTGTGTACATTTCGAGTTAAATATTTAAGATTGCGCTTTATCCTACTAATATTATAAAAGAACGTCGGCCGGTCGTGGCGCAGGAGCACAAAGTGTGACTCTAAAACCGACTGGTTGTGGGTTCGATCCCCGCTCGAGGAAATAAAATATTTATTTAAATTTATATTTCCATTTCTTCGCTATGGTTTCGAGTTTCGAACAAAGCGCGGCGCTGAGTTCTGCCACTCAATACGCAATGCCTCCAAAATTCGGCAGAAAGTAGGGAACGGAGTGTCTTAACACTAGGTTTCCTCTGCCTACCCTGTTGTGTGCGGGATATAGCGTGAAGCTGATTATTATAAAAGTGAATGTTTGTGAAGATGTATGTTTGTTCCACTTTCATGCAAAAACTATTGAATGGATTTAGGTGAAACTTTACAGAAACATAGCTAATACATCAGAATAACACACAGGCTTCAATTTATACAAAGTTGTTTAATATAACAATAAGATTAAGCGGGCGAAGCCATGTGTAGGCTGCTAGTATTTAATATAAGTCTTAATAATTTGACTTTGAAATATGCCTTGTATATATGTATTTAGTTATTTAATTACCAATTTGTAGAGAGTAAGAGAGAAAATTGAATTTACACGCTTTGAGAGATATGATAACGTTAAAGCCCTTCATTACGACGCCATTAATATTAATTAATGCTTTATTATGATTGCTATCTGTAGGCTGAGTACGTACGTACGTTGTTCTGCAGGGGCACAAGCGTGCGACTCTACACGCGACTGATTGTGGGTTCGATTCCCACTCGAGAGAGTAAGATATTTAAATTTTCACTTTGTCGCTCTGGTAACGAGGCAAAGTATCTTAATACAAGTATCCTAACCTAAGATTCCCTCTGCCTACCAAGCTATATGCTGCATACAGCGTGAAGTTGCTTGCGGTTTTCTACGTTAATAGTCATATATTTTATTTCTTGTATGTAATACTTTACAATCTGGATTATTTAAACAAAAGTTTATTTATGTTTTGGTGCAATTAATACAATTTGTATTAATGATCGTGGGATCAAATTTCATTTGAAGGCGTTTACGATATAGATAGCTCGCTCGCTAGCTAAGCAAATAACAATTTTTAAAACATAGCGTGTTTAGTGGTGGATTTGAACGCTTCACTTTGTATAACAGAGCAGGAAAATAAAAATAAATATTTTTGAAATACATTATTATTCTGGGTATCGAACCCACAATCATCCTAATGCGCCACAACGGTTTCAATAGATCAAACCATTTGACAAGGAATATATAATTATTGAAGACTTATCTATACTTTATAGCTCTTAGAATTACACAATAAAATGAAACGTAAATAATACTGTATATATGCTTTATTGAGATGTTGTTTGAATCAAATTTACATTATATTTTCCCACAAACTTCATTGTAAAATAATTTTTGTGGGTAAATTACGTTAAGTACGCAATTTATCTGATTTAATAGCTCTAACAAGCTCCGTTTTGATGGACTGTTCGTTTGTCTTTGTGAAATATCTCGTTTACTTTTATTTAGAAAATGAAATATAGGCCAGCCGTGGCGCAGGGGCACAGAGTGTGACTGTTAAATCGATTGGTTGTGGGTTCGATCCCAAATCGAGGAGATAAAATATTTACTTACATTTATTTTTTAATTTTTTCGCTCTGGTGTCGGGGCAAAGCGCGGCGTTTAGTCCCGCCACTCAACACGCAATGCCCCCAGAACTCGGCGGAAAGTGGGGAACGGTTTGTCTGCCGAGTTCCGCCACTTAACAGGCAATATCTAGATTTATAAGCGGATGTGTAACATTAGGTCCTCTAACTATCCTGCTATACGCGGGATACAGCGTAAAGCAAAGCGCAAAGTCAAGAATACAGTGAAAAAAACCACTCGTCGCTAGCTAGCTTTACTGTTTTATTTTACAATCAAATTGTTGTTTCATACAAAATATAATATTTTAATAAATTAAATTCATTTCATTTCATACATAAGTTCATACATACATAATATGCATATATAACTGAAAGATTAAGTATTATAAGTATAACATAACGTTTAGCGTTATGTTGACTCTTGAAATATTTCGTGCATATTTTCCGTAACACGCAATTTTTTTTGTATAATACCTACATTTTTTTTCAGCTTCATGTTGTATCCCGCACATAGCAGGATAGGTAGAAGACACCTGGGTACCTAGTGTTAATACACTCCGCTCCCATTAAGATGAGGTATCTTAATCATTCCGTTCACTTTCGAATTCATCCAGCATTTCGGGCTGTGTGACAGAATACAAACAGGCACCTTGACTCGACACCAGAGCAAAGATATAATAAAATATTAAATATTTTATTTAATCGAGTGGTAATCGAACCCACAACCTGTCGCGTTTACAGTCAAACGTTTGTGCCCCTGCGCCACGACTGGCCTCGAATAGCATAACACTTAATGTGATGTTTGCTCTTGTAATAATCTATTGTTCATATTTATTATCCTTTTATTTATTTCTGTAAGAAATACTCAAGCCTTTTCATTTCAATAGATTTACTTTTATATAAGGAATTGTAAAGAGCAAGACTGTTATTTGTTCACCGCATTATGTTGTTTTCATTATGGATGAAAGAAAATAGAGTTTGTTTTTTCTTATTTTTTCGGATTTGTGATTTATCTTTTCTTTTTTGACGTCTCATTAATTATGTGTTCATTTAGTTATTGATGGTTTGGACGGTTTTTAAGATTTTTAATTTGCATACAATAAATAGTAAATTTCTGTGTACTTATTTACTTGTTTTATCTTAGTTTTTTTTTTTTTTTTAAATTTTTAATTAGTAAGTTAGATTCAAGAAGGTAAGAGTTAGTTAGATTGGCGTTAAGATACTCGATTTCCTAAAAAAGATTGTGGATTTATTTACTTTTTAAATAAATAAATAAATGTTTAGGTTAAGATTTCGTGTACTGTGCACGTAACTCTTTATATTATGTTGATTTTTTTTTATGTAAGATCTAGTAGACTACTACTATTATATTAAGGGAACCTTGTGACTAATAACTTTGGTTCCGAATTTTGTTAACATTTAGAATGAATTTCTAAAAATATGAATATAAGTTAGGATGGATGTTTGTTACACTGTCAAGCAAAAATTACTTAACAGATTTAGATGAAACTTCAATATCATTGTTTATACATCAGAATAACACATCGGCTACAATTTATATAAAGATTTTGAATCACTTTTTTATAATATAACAATAAGACTAAGCGGGCGCAGTCGCGCTTGGGTCGCTAGTTAGAAGATATTTTAAACGTAAACCTTTCCCAAGTCAAATTTATATTCGGTATTCATTCACAATAGCTTAAATATATTAACAATTAAGATGTAATTTCTCTTGTGAAATAAAAGTAGTTTTGAAGACGTAGGATATGATTTATAACGTTTTTGTAGCTGTTCAAACAAAAACGTAAACCCAAATCATATATATATCCCTTAATATCCGGATTCCGGAAGAATCCGGATATTAAGGGAATTATATCCGGCGTCCGGAAAGTCTCGTAATTAAATTTCGTATGTCGGAAAATTATTTTCCAACGAATTTAGTTACATTGCCGCTTTCACGGTTCCTGCTGAATAATATGAATGTAAATGGCTGTCTGACAAATTTGTTTTGCTTCCACGGTAATAGAATTTTATTTTCTCTGAAGTAGGAGATAAATTAGACCGTCCTCATATGGGACTAGGAATATTGAAAAGATATTCTTTATTTTGTTTGTGACTACTCGAAATATTTTATGCAAAATTTAAATTAAATAGCCGAATTTAAATTAAACGTAATGCCTCCAGAATTCGGCGGCAAATGGGAGACGGAGTGTTTTAACACTACATTTCTCGTGCCCACCCTGCTGTGTGCGGGATACAGCGTAAGCTAAAAAATACAATAGCGAAATTTTACAGTTGCTAGTAGGAAGTTGTAATACTTGATTGAGCATATGTATAATCTATTATAGAAAACATTATGAAATAACTTATTGAATACGTTACATATATGAATGACAAGCAATAGTAGAAATATATCGAATGCGGGTTCGATTCCCACTCGGGGTAATGAAATATTTATTTTCTTGCTTTGGTAACAGGGTGAGGTAATAAGAATTTTTAAATATTATAGCGGAAAGTGAAAAATGGAAATGTGTTAACACTAGGTTCCCAAGCTCTCTATGCTATACTTTTTGCGAGATGTGTGATTTGAGACAGTGTGAAGTTAAAAATGTTATATTGAGATAATTTAATATTCTACTGCACGCTCAAAGGAATTCTGCTGTCAAGATCCACTATAAGACACGACTAGCTCTGGTATTTCCTACAAACATAAGAGATATAGCAGACATTGTGAAGACTGACGCAATGGAATTCACCAGCATCTGGTGTACGCGTAACTTTGTGTTTACATTTTAGTATAAATATCTATCAGAGTATTACCAGTGCACTATCGAACAGTAAAATGTAACGAAAATAGACTGATTATATAAATATATAAATAATCAAGATCCGCCACAAATATGTGCTTTTCAAAGGTGCGTCAGTGTAATGTGACTGCTTTTTTGAAGATTTTGGGATGTTTTTGTTTGACTTTTGATGTTTTGTTTTTCGTTATTCGAGCCAAATGCACTGATGTAAACTATATATAATATTTTCGTTTCTTTGCTATGGCACCAAGGCAAAATCACGGCGTTGAGTTACGCCACTCATTACGCAATACTTGGTAAAATTTGGCGGAAAGTAGGGAACGAAGTGTCTTAAGACTAGGTTCCCTCTGCCTACTCTGTTGTGTAAAAGATACAGCGTGAAGCTGATTTAATTTAATTCAGTGTAAAGTATATAACTTATTTTGTAGGAAAGCTTCGCTGGTCGTAATATTGTCTTATTTATGGGCTAATACAATGTATGTAAACAGTATAATAGTATAATTATGAGTAAAACGTAAAAGTTTTATTGAAATTGAATAATTAAGTTTCTTCGTCTTGATAAATTGTTTACATCAGACAAGCATTTTATTGAGGCAGTCGTGGCGCAGCGCACAAGCGTGAGACTGTTAACGCGACAGTTGTGAGTACAATTTCCACTCGGGATAATTAATTATTAATGTTTCCATTCCTTCCATTGAAAATTCAGCGTAAAGTGGCGAACGAAGGCTCGGTAACACTAGGTTCCATCAGACAGCGTGCAGCTGAAAAAAATACGAATATTCTTATATTTTACCTTCATAATAGATATATATCAATTTTTTTCCAAAATAAATTATCCCAATTAAGTACCATCATATCATGGTATCGCCACCGTAGCGACTTGTCCGCGTGAGTCATCGCGTGACGCCACTCCGTCTCACAGCCGTCTGACTCTCACCTGCACGTGACCTCGCCTCGCCTCTGTAAATTAGAACTAATAAGAAGGCACCTGTCGATTTGTTAGATTGTTAAACGATTGAAATGTATGTTTGTACGTTCTTACGTGGTTCGTGCAGCGGTTTACGTAATTTTTTTTGGTTTCTGTGTTTGT
This sequence comes from Heliconius hewitsoni, assembly GCA_018230445.1. Classification (NCBI taxonomy): domain Eukaryota; kingdom Metazoa; phylum Arthropoda; class Insecta; order Lepidoptera; family Nymphalidae; genus Heliconius; species Heliconius hewitsoni. Next base: position 13,144 of record DWAN01002043.1, read on the forward strand.
TTAGTTATCTTTAATGTGGAAATACAGGTTAAAGTGTATGTAGAGCTTTAAAATATATAAATGCTTACTATTGCAATCCAGCCAATAAGTCAGCCTGAGGGCGACGCACGCGGGCGACGTGGCGACGCACGCGGAGTTGTGAGTTCGATTCCCACTCGATGAAATAAAATAATATAATTTATTTAATAATATATTTTTATCGCTTTGAAAACGCAATGTTCAGTACCGTTAATCACCACAAATTGCCTTTAGAATTCGGCAGAAAATCGTGAACAAAGTGTAACACTAGGTTCCTAGCGTGAAACAAAAGAAAATACAATCAAGTTTTGATATTTAACAGCATATTTTTAAATATAGAAATTGCATACAAAAAAAAATTATTTATGACAGTAATATTAATATTGTTTTAAACATTCATAGGAAATGTAAATAAATGTCTAGAGACAATAATTTTAAATCGTAATTTGTAGAGTTAATATTAATACTATAATATTGAAGTTAAATGTTATAGATATTGCTGTCATTTCTCTACCTTTCTAGTTGCATATATATCTTCATAAGAAATTAGAAGTTAGACTGAACCTAGGGCTTGGACTATCTCATTTCTCCCAAGCTATTGCTCAAGTGGCGGAACCTAACACCGCATTTTAACGCAATTTAACCTACTGCATTACTTGTTATAGTTTTATATATATTAGCTAATAAACTTTGTCCAATCGTTCTATGCATCATACATACAGACAAACATATATCCATATTCAATATCAACATGCTTATATTCAAATCGTATCTTATTCAAATAAGCACAGCGACAACGACCAATTCACGTCAACAATATTATATCACCGAGGTTAAGTTTACTTTACAAATAGCTCCTAAGTGCCTAACGACAACCGTAACACGTAATAATCGACTATTACGTGTAATTATAGGTGCATTGTCTTGTGATATGATTATGTATATAGATTGTGAGTTATAATTATTAGTTTGGTTGCTATGCGTGTTGAGGGTATCCAAAACAAAATGTTTTTTTTTTTATGTAGGTTAGGTTTTTCTTATTTCACGCTGTATCCAGTATTTCGCAGGGAGAGGTTGAGTGAACCTGGACTAGTATCTAGTTAAGACACTCCGTTCGCATTAAGCCACACGAAGCCTCGAAAATTCGTCGGAAACTGAGTAACGAAAGTGGCTTAATGTGATCGGAGTGTCTTAACTAGGTTCCCATGTTCAATCTGCCCAACCTACTATATGCGGGATACAGCGTGAAGCTAAAAATAAAATATAACCTACATTTATAAAAGCAAAAATAAAAGAACAAATAATTTCATATGGATATACCAGGATTTACTGTATAACAAGATACTGAATCGCGTGTCGTGGCGCTATATTCTGTTCTATCAGTTAATTGTTACGGCTGGATAATTGGGGCACGCGATCGACATACAGACAATCTGACTTTTGTCACACTGTTTGTGGAGATACGGTGTAACAGATATAGTGCTTGTCACGCACAGTTGTTTATTGTTCTTATTATTATTAATAATGCTTTTGCGTTGCTGATAGCAAACCTAGTGTTAAGACACTCTATTCCCATTTAGAGAATCCGCAGAATTCTGGAAGCATTGCGTGTTGTTGCCGCGCTTTGTCTCATTACTCGAGTGGAAATTGAACCCACAACCTTGCCTTGCCGTTTGCCCCTACGCTATTACTTGCCTAACATTATTCGAGGTTAAATATTTAGAAATATATAAAAATATTAACATAACTGGATTCGAACCCGCGCCTCTTTAAACTATCTAAATGCTCTCGCCAATATACTATACGTTCTCATCTCTAATAATATTTCTATTTCTTGTTTACAGGTAAATTTCATAATAAATGGACACCATAATGCCGCTGAAAATCTGATACGTTGGGTATGATTTTATATGCCATCTAAAAACTATTTTTTTTAACGTTTTTCTCGGCTAAGAGACGCCGTTCCCCACTGTCTTTTTATTTCCTCGAGTGGGAATCGAACCCACAACCTGTCTTGTTTACAATCGCATGCTTGTTCTCGTTCACCACGACTGACCTCAATGAAATATATATAAACAACACGTGTAGACTGAGATCCCAGGTCCCCCAGACCTACGTCATTTTAGCGAAGCTTTTGATGATTATTAGTCTACGGTACTGTTTCAAGACGGTACAGTAGTGTTTCTATTTTAATGTAGGTGAGCGTGGATTTTATTTGTGTTTAGTTGGCGCTATCTCTGCAAAGGCCTCACAATCAAGTTAGTAAGATCACATACCGTCGTCATATTAGACTAATAATCCTCAAATATTCAGCTCTGCTAAAAGGACGTAGGTCTTGTGATCCTGGGATCTTAGTCTAATATAATCAACAAACACACAAGACAACCAAACATGTTTACATCAATGTCAGTAGCAACAGCTGTATTTTATACCGTCGTGCGGCCGTGCCTTTCAGACGGAGCGGAACCCCATAAAAAGTTACGACCCCATTGTTCCTTGTGCTGGCTAATACCTGTCTCTTTTGTTGGTGTGCTTGGGAGGCAAATTAATTTTGACTCCGCTTTCCTTTGTTTATGTATATTATATGTAGGTAAATATTGTATTAGAAAATATGTGATGGTATTATATCAGTGTAAGTATTAATTATATCTATGAAGTATTAAGAAATGTACAGTGAATTTCGATTTAATTTTCAGTGGTATTCTTTTTTTTTCTCATATTACAAAATGTAATTTAAATCAACCCAGTGATTGGCTACTTCTTTTTATTTTGTTTTTTTGGTTTCTGAAAAACAGGCAAAAGCGGCGGAGCTCAACGCTGTCGTAAAAGAAAATGACTTTAAATATTTTCCATTTTCTTAATCATATTAGTTAGCTTCACGCTGTATCCCGCACACAACAGGGTAGGCAGAGGGAACCTAGTGT
>DWAN01002044.1:0-16080 GCA_018230445.1 Heliconius hewitsoni
GGGTCGTAGGCGGCGGTAATCACTTACCATCAGGTGACCCGAACGCTCGTTTGCCGTCGTGACGCAGGAGCACAAGCGTATGACTGTAAACGCGACAGATTGCGGAAACGATTCCCACTCAAAGAAATGAACCTTTGAGCATTGATTGTGCCTTTTTGAGAATCACTTTAATTTTTGCTTCAGAACATTTATAAACAGTCAAATATGCCTATATTTTCTACGGCGAAGTGAATTCTACTAGTGTAATATATAAAATTATTCCGTTACTGAATGACTGACAGACAAAGCACAGACAGAACTACTGGTCTTAAAAACTTGAAATTTGGCCTTTGAACTGGCTTAAGAGTGTAGAAAAGAGTCACTAAGTTATTGATTATATTTTATTTCTACAAAAACGGAGAAAACAAGAAATTTTCCATTTTACACCTTAAAGTCCATACAAGCAAGATTGCAGGCTACGACGTCTAGCAACATATTGCAAAAGAATTATCTTTTAGTGAAACTTAGCGAAAAGACCATGTAAATTATGTGCAGTCCCTAATTAGGGGCATGTTTGTGCTAACTAATTAGTATTCATGCTGTTTTATTTAATGTAAGAATTTAATTTATATGAAAATCTTATTTAAATTAGTATTTTACTACATTTCGTTCACTCATGCCTTAAAAATTCGGCAGAAAGTGGGGAACGGAAGAGTCTTTATATGGTATGAAATGTCTTAACACTAAGTTTCCAGGTTCACTTTGCCTGTCCTGTTATGTCTGTAAAGTAACGTGAATGAAACGTGAAAGCAAAAAGAAAATATCTTTCGAAATATTTTTGTTTAACAACGGTATTTAACAGAGGCCAGTCGTGGCGTTTGGGCAGAAAGTGGGGAATAGAGTGTCTTAACACTAGGTTCCATCTGCCTACCTTGCTGTGTGCGGGATACAGCGTGAAGCTGATTTATTTTATTTATTTATAACAACGGTATTTGTGAGTTCATACCGTTCTCGTTGTACTTTTGTGTCTATGTATCCTATCCATGTGTATTCATGTATCCTGCATATTACAGGGTGGAGACCATTGTGAACATTCTGTTTTGCGGTTTTTAACGAATTCGAGACAAAGCGTGTTGAGCGGCAATTCAACGTCACTTTCCATATTATTATTTTTATATTATTATGGCACAATGGGTCAAGCGTGTGACTGTAAGGGCAACGGTTGTGAGTTCGATTTCCATTCGAGGAAATGAAATATGTAATATTAATATTTCGTCGCTTTGGTAAAGCGGCATGTTGAGTTCCGCTACTCAGCACGCAGTGCCTCGAAAATTCGGCGGCAAGTAGGGAACGGAGTGTCTAAACACTAGTTTCCTTCTGCCCGAAGCTTATAATAAGCTATATAATAAAATATTATATTTAAATAAAGCTAATTGCTTAATTTATTTTTATAACTCTGCTTTGCAAGGATAAAGCGTGACGTTAAGTTTTTCCACTCAATACGTAATGGCTAGCAGTTATTATACAAAAAATATAAAAGTGTAATATAAATGTTAACTCAACTCAACAAACTCATCAAACTCAACTCAGCTTAAAAAAAATACGAATAAGTTCTATAAAACACAACAAATTTAAATCCCGATAAGCTCTCATAAAATACAAAGACCCATAAAATATTCTACTTTTCAATACAAATGACAAAAAAGCCTATTATTATTTGTTATGTCATAATCACATCGGTTACGGCTTACCACACGCCACGATTTAACACCATATTGAATTATATTGTCAGAAAATATTTATTAATTTAATTAACACGTTCAATGCGGCTTGAGGTTAAAATCGGCCTTATATGGAGTTCACACCAGTGAGGGTTACGTCATATGTATATAAAAAATATGAGGCCAAAAAGACCTCAGTGAAAGTATTCAAAAATAAGTCTCACAGTAAACGTGTTAAACGGATACATAAGGACTAATGTGGAGCATTGAGTTAGTTTCTAGCTGTAAACGCTACAGATATGGGTTCAATCCCTACCCGGGGAATGAATATCCCCACGGCTCTGGCAAATGTAGCTGCATTGAGTTCCACCAAACAAAACACACTGTCCTGGAAATTGGGCGGAAATCGGGAAAAGGACTGGTATATTAATACTGGGTTCCCTCTGCCGATGGAGAGATGGAGATCATCATGTCGCAGTTGGACTGCATCTGGATGCGTGAATCAGTGTGTCACTAAGTTTCCCTGCTATACTTGGGAAATAGCATGAAATTAAAAACTATACAGTATAATTTTTTTTTTGATTCACGCTGTATCCCATAAAACAGCTACCCTGTAGAGGGAACCTAGAGTTAATCCGTTTACAGTCAGATAGCTAAACGTTGAGAGGCTGCCGAGGTCAACGATATTGTATATAAAATGAAAAGTTCGACTTTTCAATGCCTAACAGCAAATTCAAGGCAAAAATATCGATATTTGACGTAACACATACTAATACTTTTGAAGCTTCAGAGGAGATAAGAAAATAGAAGACTTACATCGAAATGCGATACAAAACTTGGCAACATATTCTTATACACCTTTATACGAAAATATTATAGAGGCACCTGTGATATATTTTAGATTTCAATTTACCGAGTATGTTTAGAGTTTTATGAGGTTTATTTTTTTTCAGCATTCGCCTTTATCCTGTAACATATTTCTATCGGATCCCTTTCTGCGGGATAAAGCGTGAAGCTGAAAAAGATAGGCAGAAAGAATTTAGAGTTCTCCGCTTTCCAATTTGAAGTAATACATGTCGAATAGTTGAATTTACCGCCGCATTTTGTTACCAAAAAGAAAAAAAGAAGTGTAAATTATATAATACTTTCTCTTGAGTGAAGATTGAACTCCTCCGCTTTTACAGTCGGACGCTGTCCTACCGCGCCTTAACGGTCTCTAACCCTACATAATCCTACTAAAATTATATAAGTGAAAGTTTGTGGGAATGGACACGGATCTGGATGAAGACAGTCGTGGCTCAGGGGCAAAAGCGTGCGACTATAAACGCATCAGGTTGTGGGTTTGATTCTCACTTCAGGTAATAAATTATTTAACATTTTCGCTCTGGTTACGAGACAAAGCGTGGTATTAAGTTTCGTTATTCAACTCGCAATACCTGCAGAACTCAGCGGAAAGTGTGGAACGGAAAGGTTTTAATGGAAACTTAATTAACACTAGGTTCCCTTGTACGTAATACAGCGAAACGCTATAGATTAAACTTCACTGTAATATATATCAGAATGACATATATGATACAAAATATTGATTTTCATTTTATGTAATTTGTTTATAATATTACAAAATTTAGGCGGGCGAAGCCGCGTTTAGGTCTCTAGTAGAAAGATCGCAGAATCGCGAAACAAAAGAAATTCTATATAATTTCTAAGCAAAGTAAAAATCAAATCACGTCCTTTTAAACCATTTAAATCACGAGAATAATTTCTTAAGGTATTCTTATTTAATTTTATTATGCAAAGTGAATGTTTGAACTTAATCAACTTTAAAGCTGGCAATAAGCTTTTGTTGCAAAGAAAAGATTGTTTGTTGATTTTTTTTGATTGTTAAATATTATTACTCTGGGTAAGTAATTATTAATTACTTACCCAGAGTAATAATAATATTATTCTGGGTAATTTAAGATCTGATAACGAGCGAAAGCGCAGCGTTAAGTTGCGCCACTCAACACACAATACCTTCAAAATTTAGCGAAAGCGTGGGACGGATTTTCGTCACCCGCTTTTCGTTCATTAACCAAAAATTATTAAGACTATTTAGTCTTAATAATTATTGGTCATAAAAATGTCTGCATTATATATTTTTTGTAAATGTAATTTATCTATATCATATAATGAACGGCTTACAGACAATGCACAGATTAAGCTAAACAGCGCAGGACGCGGAAATTTGATATATTAGTTTAAGGGAGCTTAACGCTAGTATACCGCACATATCATGAAATACATATTGAGTTGCAGAACTCAACGCCGCAAGAGATCATTAAGTAAATTATTTCTCAGAATTCCTATGGGAATAGAGAAAAAGGGATTTTCGTTTTACGTCTATTGACAACAGTAAATATTTTTTATTTAAGTACGATTGTTCGTTCGCACATAGAAAGGTAGGTAGAGAAATAACTTCATTTTCATGAAATTATGCGATAAGTGTAGGAAAATGTGGGTAAAATGTATGTAATATAAATTAAACATATTCGTTTCCCTAAATGTGAATCGAACCCACAATCAACGTGGTACAGTCAAAAACTCTCCCAACGTACAACAACGGCAACACTTAACTTTTCATCTTACATAATTTGCAATATTATATATTATGTATATATATTTTATATATCCTTCTCGGCCTTAATATCGTTACGGAGCTTCCGGTCACCGGATGCTGCGGCCATCTTGAATTTCTTATATCGGTTTTAGAGTTATGGCGTGATGAGAATAAAAATTTAGTACTTTGAAATGAAAAATTTTATAAAATACAAGTTGAAAATTTATATCTAGTTTATATTTCATAAAGATTTATAAGTGTTTGTGTACAATAATATAGAAAATAATTAATATTTTTTTAACTTCACGCTGTATATACATAAAGCAGGGTATGATTAGAATTCGAAATAACAACGCTGTTTTTTACCGTTACGTCTTGAATTTGAGACAATGCATGTTGAGTACCAGAGCAAGAAATGTATATACCGAGTTGAGTGACGGAACTCAACGCCGCGCTTTGCCTCGCCAATACCCAATATTTTAATACTAGATTTTCTCTGTCTAACCCCCACTAAATGCGTTATACAGCGTGAAGCTTATAAAATTTATTAAAATAAAGTTTATGTAATTATAATTTGAAGCAATAAATAAATTAATAGTTGTTAATTAAAATCCTTTACATCCAACCATTCAAAAGAGTCAGCTATAAAATTGCAATTTTCAATTACTGGAACAGCACAAAGCGGCATATCATTAATTTATTGCCATCAAACTTAGCTCATTATTAATTTTCGTACAAAATGAACTGAATGTTTTTTTACATAGTTTAATTTTTTTTTTGTTTCTCGCATATAGAAGGGTAGGCAGAGGGAACCTAGTGCCCAGATATCTTGATCCATATTTGACACCTAATTTTGAAACGTTGCGTGATGAATGGTGGAGTACAGTGCTGTGTTTTGTCTATCAGAACGGAGAAATAAAAATGTTGTATTTCTCCGTTCTGATAGACAAATTCATTAATTACCCAGCGTAAGAATCGAACCCACAAACAATCATACATACAGACGCTGCCACATTATGAAACGATGGCTAGATAGATATATTACAATAAGCTTTTTCGTTACTAAGCGACTGATAGTCAACGCAGAGATGAACCTTAAGCTTAAGTTCAGTAAATAAACTTGTAATTTGGCCTGGTAGAAAAAGAGTGGTAAACGCGGCAGTTGAAGGTTCGATTCCCACTCAGAGGAATTAAATATTTAATGTTTTCATTTCCTTAATCTGGTAATGAGGCAAAGGGTTGTAATGATTTCCGCCGCTCAACACGCAATGCTTCTGAAATTCCGCGGAAAGTGGGAAACAAAAGTATCTTAAGGGATACGGAGTATCCTAATATTAACTTCCCAGGTTCCTCCTGGCTACTACTAACTAAAAAAATACACAAAGTTGCCAGCGAAATCTAATATTATATCTTATATCATCCACTTACGCCCAGAGGGCCCTGACTTGGGATTTTTTGAGGTAATCCTCTTCTTAGCGTCACCGAAAGTTTTAGAGGTCAAGGAGACATGTATACACATTCGCAAATCCAATATATTTATCGTATGAATATATATTAAGTAGTTTTTTTTTATTTTATCAAGTTTTTTATTTTATTTTGGTAATAAAATAATATAATGTTAGTGTTTAAAGACAAGTTTGAATGTAAATGTGACGGTTATGGGTTCGATTTTGACTTGAACGGAGTGTCTTAATACTAACTCTCCAGGTTACTGTTTCATAGGTTACTATTACAACGAATGTTCTACGTTCAATTAAGAATTCAATTTTATCCAGGGCGATTTGAAAATAATTCAAGTATTCTAATTCCACAAAATGGGAATCAAACCCACAGCTATTGCTTTTACCATCAACTGCACCACTATCACGGCAGCCTCAGCGACATTGCGACAACAATACAAATATTACGATACAATTTTCATTTTACTACAATACATGTTACAAACAATATGGCCTGATCGTAAAATTTTATGGCGCCAGAGTACTTTAACTGTATTTAATTGAATGTATGAAACAGTGCCATTTATACCAAAAATGCTTATACCTTCTAAAATATATTTGTTGTGTACTGAAAATTTTACACGTTTAAATATTTTTTTTAGCTTCACGCTGTATCGCTAGCAGTGTAACAAGGAAGAATGGAGCGTCAAACGCAACGGTCTCTGCCTTTTCACCTCGTCCACTCTAATCAACCTCTTTGTACATGGTCTTCGGGTTGACCTTCCTCCAGTATCTTTGATGCTACTTACTTTCAAAACGTATCAAAATTTGAACCGTGGAAACCGACCAGGCGCTCTGACCGCTAAGCCATTACGTTCTCATCGTCGTCTCTCATCTCATCATTTCTACGTCGAAGTTTTTATATGCTTGTTACAACTTATTTATGTTGTTAGCATCTCTGTAGGGAGATTTTTGCAAATTTCCGCTACCCAAAGATAATTAATTACTAAGAATTATGGTCTAGCAAGAGAGAATGCTATTTATTAAATATTTTTTTTAACATTCTTAAAGTTTTATTCCACACCTAGGAAAGAAAAATACTAATTAGGAAAACGTGTAAAAATTTAAAGTTAGCGGTATTTGAATCCGCACCTCTTTCACTTTTGGAAATCGTCCAAGCGCTGTGACCAGCTAAACCATACGTTCAAGTTTTTTTATACGTTTTCTTAATAAATACTTAATAAATACTTAGTCAAAACGGATCGGGGAAACCAAAATACTTTACTTGAATGTCGTAAGCTGCAATCAATTAATGCATATTTTAACTACGATGTGTCAGGAGACTCAATCAATATATTTTTATTTGATCTTTTTTTAAAGTAGCGAAATTTGAGCGTAATCTAAGATCTCATCATAACTGTCAAGATTACATATTACAAAGGTCAATATTAGTTTCTCTCTGTAATCAACTCGATTTTATATTACTTTTAATATAGAAATACAGAAAATGTAAATAAAAACGTAAAATAAAAATTCTACATTTTCAATTACGTATCGTATCAATGAAAATCCAACTTTTCCAGGTTTTGCACTAACCAATTTACAATTGCACCAATAATGCTAATACCAGCTTTTGTGAATCCAACCGTAAAATTAGCGAGGTCCCCGGACTAGACCATGTGACTTCAATTGTAACGAAGGTTATTACGGGTTCGATGAATTTAGGTTGAGAGAAGTGATTGGACTATAATTTTCAGTTTTCTAGTATGCAAATTGCACGTTAAAAAAGTGAGAATACGTTTAAAGTCTTAAACATGATGATTGTAGATTTGATTCCGATTCGAGAATATGGTTAAAAATATTCATTTTGATTTCCGTGCTCGAATAGATGAAACGCGGCGTTGAGTTACATGCAATGTCTCAAAAATTAGGCAGTGTATGGGAAATGTAGTGTCCTAACACTAAGTACCCTTCGCCTACTCTGGAATTACGTGGAAAAAAATTGGTTATAGCAGCTCCACGCGGAGCTGCTGCAACCACCGTATGCTGTGAATATCCATTTTTTAACTGCAAAACGACTGACAATTTCCCATTATTTCATTTAAAAATCACCTTTTATTCAATTTATAAAAGAAATCTCCTACTTACCTAATAAGTGAGTGTAAAATGCGGCATAGAAAAGGCAAGGCGAGGGCGTGCTAATGTTCCCACGGCCTAGTTTCTATCCAAAGTTAGATGCGACAATAGCGTTTATACTGTCATGAATTTATTATTCCCTAAGTTCTCTGTGAATTTGTCCCGATAGTTTAGTTGTGAAGATCTTAGCATTGTATTGGGTTGTAGGTCTAATCCGCATTATTTTTTTTTAGCTTCACAGTTTTTCTTGCATAGCAGGGTCAGCACAAGGAATCTGTTGTTGAGACACTTGGTAGAAACCTCACATTTCGTCCAATTTTAAAAGATTGCTTGTTAAATGGTGATACACAACGCCGCATTTTGTCTACTATAGCGGGAAAAAAATATATTTTAATATATTCTTATTTCTGAGTGGTGTGGATAACAGTCGGTATATCATTGCGCCACGATGATAATTGATGTGGTTTTCTCTAATATATAAATAATTCAAAACAAATCTCTATACTATTTCCCACTTTGCGTTTATGCAGGTGAAGTTTGAGTTAGATGGCGGAAATAAACTCCGCATTTTTATCTTAAATCTATATAATAAACTAGTTTTTACCTTTTGCTTTGATCACTTTTTCAAATGAAAATATCTAAGTGGTTTAAGAATCGAAGCACAATCCAAGTGCCCGAAGTAACACGTACAGTGTTAAAATCACATCAATTAACATTTAACATGATATAATATAAGTAATTAAAACACAAATAATTAAAAAATATTAAATCAGCTTCACGCTGTATCCCGTACTCAGCAGGGTAGGCCTAGTTAAGACACTCGGTTTCCCACTTTCTGCCGGATTCTGATGGCATTGCGTGTTGAGACGCAGACCTCAACGCCGCGAAGAAATGGGACTACAAATTTAAGTAAATATTTCATTTCCTCGGCTGGGGATCGAACCCCCAACCAGTCGATTTTACATACACACTTTGTGCCCCTGCGCCACGACTGGCCTCAAACAATTAAAAAAAAATTAAAATAGCTCCACGCTATATCCCGCATACAGCAAGGTAGGCAGAAAGAACCTAATGTTAAGACACTCCGTTCCCCAATTTCTGCCGAATTTTGGAGGCATTGCATATTGAGTGGCTGAACTCAACGCCTCGAACCAACTCGAGCCAACGCTCAACGCAATGGAAATATAAATTTAAGTAAATATTTCATCTCCTCGAGTGAGGATCGAACCCACAACCAGTCGATTTTACAGTCACACTTTGTGCCACTGCACCACGACTGGCGCAAACTTCATCCATCAAACATAAAAATGATTTTTCACTTCGAACCAATATTTCCTGAGATTAGGGCGTTCAATGAGACAAACTCTTCTGCTTTATAATATTAAATATAGATTCGAACAAATGGGTTTTATAGCAACAATAACCGCGTTAATTAAAATATTTTTTTGGCTTTATTCTGTAATCTGTAATTTATGACGAAAATCTGGAACAGTTAACAAGCAAAGAAAAAGGCGGGTCTTTCTATGAAATAAATAATGTCTTAATAATACTCTCCCTAATCCTTCCAAGTACAACAATACAATGAGAATAAATACTGATATAAGAAGACCTTTGTGTATTATACTTTCGTATAATATTTTTTTAGGGCTAGTCGTGGCGCAGGGGCTCAAGCGTGTGATTGTAAACGCGATGGTTATGGGCTCGATTCCCACTCGGGGGAATTGAATATTCAATATTTTCATTTCCTCGGTCTGGTAACGGGGCAAGCAAGCAATGCATCATCGAGGAAAGTGGGGAAGTTTTGATGGGAACGGAGTGTATATTTCATTATGGTCCCAGGTTCCCAGTTGTATGTGGGATAGATCGTAAAGCTAAAAAAAAGAAAAACATATTAGAGGCCATTGTAGCGTGATAGTTTTGGGTTTGATTTCTATTCGGAGGAATGAATAATTTTATTATCTTGCTCTGGCAAGAAGACGAAGAAGAAGAAGACACGACGTTGAGTTTCGCTACTTAAGACGTAATATATCAAAAATTTGGCATCACCTAAAGAAAGAAATTGGTAAAGAATAGATTCTCTTATCCTATCCGGTACTGCCTACTATTTACCGTCTAGATTTAATTTAGGAATACGTTGTAGAGCAGTGACACAACTCAATGATTGTGGGTTCAATTTCAACTCACGGATTTTTTTTTTCATTTTCCCGCCCTGGTCACAAGGCAAGCCATGACCTTAAGTTCCATTATACATAACGTATTTCCTCGAAGATTCGGCGGAATGTCTTATTACGAGGTTCCCTCGTGTAGCAGGGTAGGCACCCTGCTACATACCGTATACAGGTGAAGTTAAAATTATTTTGTTTTAGCCTCATTCTCTTTCCCGCGTATCATATATTTTTTAAAGAATATGTAATGAACCTGAAATGTATCTTGAACCATAATTTTAGCTTAAAAAGCAATACCAAGAGGTACAGTTTCAAAACACATCAATACAAAACGTAACTAAGAGCTAAATTCCAAATTCCACTAAAGTGAATACGTATTACGCTAAAACTAACTTGAATAACGGAGCCACCGGAAGTCGACCTCGTGAACATTGCAAAATCAATATAATATTGCATTAACTATATCAGCAGTGAGGGTTTACTTGTAATTTTGCTGTTTTTGGCGTCTACCGTAATTGTTATTTGTATTATATAGTTTTAATTTATATATGAAAAAATAAATGAAACTCTATAGGTAAAAGGTTCGATTCCCACGCAGGGAAATGAAATTAAATGTTTTGTATTTTTTCGAATCCACAATCTCCACGTTAACATTCAGACTACGCTGGTTTTTTTTTTATTTTCAGGCGGTTCATATTTTACAAATCTTTACGTAATATCATTCATATTTGTCCATTTACATAACTTTCGAAAAATTGGGTCATAAAGTTTATCTATTACATGCTAATTTAATTATGAAGATTAGAATAGATAACATACGGCTTTAAGTTCTGCGCGTAGATAATTAGACATCTATTGTGAAGGGCGTAACGTCAGATTGGAATCCCTTTTTTAAAAACTAAAATATCATAAAATAAATAAACAAAATATATACTCCGTCAAGCTTTTAAGCTCTTAGGAATAAGTTTTTGTACTCATTTCATAATTTAAAGCGAAAAAGATTTTTAGGTATAAAAATATAACAATTTTTAACCTTTATGTTGGATCTTTTTTTTGGTTTCCTTTTTGAACAAGAGTGGGCAGAGAAATCTAGTGTCAAAACATTCCATTCTCTTTCCACCGGAATTTGAGACATTGCGTATTAAGTATAGAATTCTTACACCGTGCTTCATCTTACTAGCTTTTTCTTTTTTGTTGCTTACATGTATATTTATATTATCATAGCACTGTACGAATGCCAATTTTTTATTTTAATCAATTAAATACAAAAATAAAACATCAAGAGGTAGGTTTTTAAAACAGTATAAACCGCGCAAAGCTCAAAGTATGAGCCGTGATTGGAGGACGACACGTCACAACTACACTCACACAAATGTGAAGCTTAGCTTCGACCTCGCCAACCGTTCTAATATTATAAAACTAAAAAAAATTTTGGTTGACCACGATAATCTTAAGAACTATTGATTTAAATTCAACAAAAAGTCATTACATTAGTTATTTAGATTTTTCCGACTGTACCTTAAAAGTTACCTCAGACTACAATTCTTAGTTATATCCGGAAGCTGCCGGCAAAAGATAGTATATATAAGATCAAAATTTAAATAATATTCATCTATACATATGCACATATTCTTCATATTTTATATATATATTTAAGTACAAGGCTTAGTCACGCTCCGAAGGGTTACGATTTCGCGAAACGTTACAAACGTGTGATCTCATTTCGTTCTAACAATATTATATTTTATTTTATTTTTGCATCTGAAAATAAGAATAAAAAAAATTATATTTAGAGGCTAAAAGTTATACAAGATGGTCGTAAGTTCAATGCCTATTTAGAGATATATCTGTCTTTTTTTTTTTAGAGCAGGGTAAGCAGAGAGAACATAAGGTCACGTCACTCCGTCCCCCTCACACCGGGTGGTGTGAGGGGGACGGAGACTTTTAGAGATACGCCACGTTTAGAGTGGCGAAACACTGCGTTTTATTACATTACATGTACGTAGATAAATCCAATATATAAATATTTTTATCGAAGCGAGGGTGAGTTCAGGGAAATAGCTGTCATATTTCATCGTTTCATTCGGAAGTATTGATAAAAACGACATATTCTGTGGCTCATGTAGAATGAAATGCCTACACAACTTTGGTTGATAAGTATCTATAACTTGGTTTGCGTTAACTAAAAAAATATGTAAAATTTTCTCTTAGTGCTCCCCTGCACTCCAAGGACCTACATGCCAAACTTCGGCGTTTTACGCCGCGTTTTGTGAGTGTGCGTTCTGTCATAGAAATGTAGGCAAAAGGAACCTGCCAACTTGGTGTTAACCCTGTGGTGGTAACACTGTTACCTAATGGGAACACTTCCATTCCCCATTGTTCCATGCATTCTGAAGGCACTACGTGTTGAGTGGTGGAACTCAACAAAATTCTGTTTTCCTCCGTTTCCAGAGATAGGAAATCAAAATGTTTTATCATATTATAATAATAAAGCGAAGGGACAATGGACGTACTTGTATGAACAAAGAGTTTGGGAACCAGGTCCTATTAAATAGTCTCATATTTTTAATATAAATAACCATTGCACTGTAGAATAAGTTATAATAAAAAATATACTAGCTGGACTGTTAGTCTTAAAAATAATTTTAGTTTTTTTTTAAGACTTGTAGTCGCCTCACTTAACTAACGTGTTTTTTTTTCTATCATTATATATAGCAGAGCGAGGCTCGACAGAGAAAACTCGGTAAAACCATTATATCATTTCCACCTATTTTCTCCAATATGCATATTAAATGTACAAACGACAAACAAGGTAGGCAGAGGGAACCTGTCAACCTAGTGTTAGGACACTCTCGTTTCTCATTTAGTGCCGAATATCAGTTTCATGTTTTATATAAAAAGCGTAAACTTATTATTTTTTATAATATTTTTATATTTATAATGATGACGGAAGGCATAGGCTTTCTGACCAATTTCCGCTGACACAGTACTGTCGTATAGAAAAAGAAAGATAAAAGTAAAAGAGCAAGCAAATGTTTTGTAAAATAAAATGTATATTTAAAAAATGCAGCTCCAGTGTTGCAACAAAGAAAAACAAAAGTAAACAATAGAAGAATAGCAATGGTCTGTAAATAGTGTACGCGACTTTTTCACTCACTTTACTAAAAAAAGGTCGGATTTACAGAATACTCACCTACATACAATCTATACACCTATGTATATATAAAACTCGACCATTACTAGGTGACTGACAAGACAAAGCACAAATTAAATGCACGGTGTACAACGCTGAAATCATATAAGTAAACTTTTTAGGGAGTGTAGATGATTTCTCGAAATTCCTATAGAGACGAGAAGAACGGGATTACGGCCACGGTTTCAGGAAGAGCGAGATATATAAGTCCGTTTTTCCTTCGAGGGAAAATCGAACCCCCGACGATGATGAACGATGATTTTTAAGGATTTTATTTTTAACTGATATAAGAACTGTTAACCATTTTCCACTATATAAATTATTTAAAATAGCGTTTAATCACTTCCATTGTTTAAATTTAGTTGCGACTCTAATTTCTAGTTAACTTTCCTACTATCGTCGAAAACGTGCGGCCAAGTTACTTTGACCGATTTAGTTATTTAAAAACCTTTTGGACTAATAAATGGTGTCGAGTGTATTGAAAAGGGCGGCGTTAAGTTCTGTGTGTTTATTTTTTTAAAGCAGTCATGGCGCAGTGGCACAAAGTGTGACTGTAAAACTGACTGGTTGTGGGTTCGATACCCATTCGAGGAGATTAAATATTTACTTAAATTTATATTTCCATTCCTTCGCTCTGGTCGAGGCAAAGCGCGGCGTTGAGTTCTGTCACTCAACACCCAATGCCATGCAAACGCCTCCGAAAATTCGGCCGTTAGTGGGGAACGGAGTGTCTTAACACTAGGTTCCCTCCGCCTACCCTGTTGTGTGCGGGATACAGCGTGAAACTAATTTAAAGTAAAACAATAAAACAAAAACAATATACACTTTTTTTTATTTAAAATAAAAACAATTTTACTACATAAAAGCTAATTATATTTTTGAAACACAAAATATATAAAGATGAACTATATTAGACATTTGAAAAAAATATTTCTTAACACTAAAAGAAAATAATACACGCCTTCATTAGAAAGAGTGCCTTTGTGTTAAAGGTAAGACCTTGTATAGCGAAAGTAAGAAGCTAAGTTTTAATCTTGGAAGTCGGGCATTGTTCGTTCAGGGAGATTCGTCTACGCTAGTTTTAAATGAACATCAAAAATCAATACCTAAACTTGGTATAATTGGTACCTGATCTTTTAGCTTCACGCTTTATAGCTTCACGTTAGCTGGGTAGCTAGAGAGGACGGAGCTGGAAACGCTGCGACCTCTGCATGCCTCTTTCGCCTCGTCCACTGCCATCAACCTTCATACATGCTTCTCGGGGGTCCTTCCCGTATCATTGATACTCTGTCTTCGAAGGTCAACGGAGGACTTCTTTGAGCGAAGTTATAGATACAGATCCCGGATCAGTTCACAATTAACTGGTCATTATTTATTTTCTTATCAATTTTAAATTTACAGTAAGCAACGCTATGATTTAATAAGAATAGGCCGTATATTTTAATACGCTCGACGGACATTTTTACGACATTAAATATTGCATCACTTAATGCTTACCAAACCATATAACTAACAAAATAAGCAATAATACTAAATTATAATACATACAAGATCAAAGACAATATTTTGAAATATTTCAAAATCTTGTATTTATTTATTTAGCTTGTATCTCAAGCACAGCAGTGAAGTGTTAAGGCGATCTGTTTCTCATTTGACGACGAATTTTGGAGGCATTGCGTGTTGAGTAGCAGAACTTAACGCCGCGCTTTATCGATTACGCGCCACGACCGGCCTCTTGCGTGTTTATTTAATTAAACAATATATATCAATAATTTAAAAAATACAACGTATGAGTCTAAACGATGGAATTATAATTATGAAACTAGTTAGGATCATCTGATGCTGAATATGCATAATTGCAATTACTGTGTTGCATACATTATTGCATATTATTTACCATACGGAACGGCATTTACACGTAAAATGCATATATTCATGGCATTTAAATGATACGGGGGTTCTCTTTTTCCAAAAAATAAAAAAAGAAATCCCAAATTTTGTCATGAATGCTCAAATAAATACTGAATTATGCGATTCAAAATATATAAAACAGAAAGAGGACCGTTATATATGTTTTCTAGTAACAATCAAGCAGATTTTTTTTCAGCTTCACGATGTATACGGCATATAGCAGGTTAAGCAGTTCTAGTTTGCTAGATTCCCAGGTGCTAGATTCCCAGATGCTAGATTCTCTGTCACCATGCTCTGTGTTAGATACAGTTTGGAGCTGGACGGTTAAATTATTTTCTTTCTTATTAAATAATTAACAGGTGTAAACCGTCTGATTATTCTTATTATGTTAATTACTTTTGTCAGCTTTACGGCTTTATCATTATCATCATCGCCTCATATCGGAAAGGTTCGTGATAAGGAGCGGAACTTAACGCCGCACTTGCAGAGCTGTTTCCATTTCTTTGGAAACAATTTTAAATGTCCAAATACAAAATTTGTCTACACGTAAATCTACATTCCATTATTATCTTATTTGAAATTGTAGTAAATATTTGTGAAATACGAGTTTAAATAATAATACTGTAGATAAATCTTACAGAAATTATATCTGAAATTGCTTTCATTTACCGAAACTTCAAGATTTATGAACATTGGACAATAGACATTTATTTAGAAGCATATAACATTTTAAAATAATGGGATTTGACCCCGCACCTTTTGTTTAATCATCAAGCGCTCATTGCTAACTGACCCCATATATTGTATACATAGGTAAAGCTTGAAAAAAATACTTTTTATTGAAATATTTATTTACATTTATTCTACTTATATTATAAATGCGATAGTTTGTGAGTATGTATGGATGTTTGTTACTCTTTCACGCAAATACTACTGAACC
>DWAN01002045.1:0-16077 GCA_018230445.1 Heliconius hewitsoni
ATATGTGAGATATAGCTGGAAGCTAAAAAAATCTGCATTTAATTATAAACGAATAACTTTGTTAAACCATATTGACAAATATCGTTAAACTATATGTACGTTTGTTTGTTTGTAATTAATTATACTCTCCGCCGAACTATGTAGGCATTGTGGAGTGGTGGAGCTCAACGCCGCGCTTCACCTCGTTAACAGGGCGAGGAAAATGAAAATATTAAATGAAAATCGAAACACAACCACAATCTCTCGCGTTTACAGTTACATCCTTGTGCTCCTGCGCCACGATTGGCCTCACGATAAAATTTAGTCTAAAAACTGTAAACAGACACATTTGTCTACTGAAAGATCTATACACAACGCGAGAACTATAATCATCTGGTTAGAAACTAAATTGAAACACATGTGCGAATTCTTTGAAGTACATATTGAACTCAGTCTTTACAACTTATCATTAGAACATTCTTTATTCTCAATTTTCGCCTCAACTTCGACACAATAAGGCGTTTGCCTTATCTGACCGAGGAAAAAGAATATATGTATGTCATATTATAAAACTCCTCTGTTACCAAGTGTCAATGAGTGCCACGAAAATGCTGGACATAGAAAGTTGAAATTGGGCATGTTACCTACAAGCCAAATTGTTTTATATGATTAGGTAGTGTGAATCGCTCTAAGGAAGGACTTTTCAATTCACTGAAATCTTGCAATATATTATAGTAACTAAATACTAGTGAACGTGCTAAGGTTGTTGCGATAACTGACTGCAGTAATGTAAAATTTAACATAATTCTATAAGAAAGTTTAGTCCAAGTTAATTCCAGAAAAAGAAAATAATAATATCTTTCAAGTCAAATATTATAGAAATCATTTTAACACGTTTTTATAAGGTTTCAGCTTGTAACTGCATACGTTATAAAAACTAAAGAAGTGAATCTCACCTGCTTGAATTAATAATATTATCATGAAACTTTGCAGTTACGCGTAGCTTATGTGGCCATAAAATAATATGCTATAACCGAGCTGGTCTGACGACGGAGCCAGGTTCTGAATAGCGGAACTCTTCAAAGGTAACTAGTAAACCACTAGAGTATAGGTTTACGATGTTTTATGATAGGTATAGCTTCGAAAACATTTTGCTTCATTCTCACATTCACAGGCTATCGCGGCGCAGTAGTACAAGTGTGCGACTGTAAGCATGACGGTTGTTGATGCGATTTCCACAAGGGGGAAAACTAAATATTTAAAGTGTTCATTTCCTTTGTCTAATATGAGTAATAGTTAAGCGCGACATTGAGTTCCGCAGCTCTACTCCGAAAGCAATGCCTTAAGAATTCGGCAGAAAGTAGCAACTGTAGTGTTTTAATGGGAACACAGTGTCTCAACACTAGGTTTGCTCTGCCTAAACTGCTATGTGCGGAATATAAAGTGAAGCTAAAGGCTTGTATAATATGGTTAGCATTTTAAAAATCCATAAAGTACCAAAGTCCAAACTTAGTACAAGTGAAGCAATAGTCAATAGCTATAACGGTCGTGAGAAGACACGCATGGATGAGGACGCGCCCGACGCTATGCTAGGAAATAGCGGTGACACAACATTTTTATTGACAGTTTAACTGTGACCAATGCCCTGATAACACAATTTCAAAATTGTTTACAATCTTTTCAAGACAGTGTTAAGACACTCTGTTCCCCTAATTTTCGCGACACTGTGTAATGAAGGAACTCAAGACCATGCCTTATCTTGTCACCAGAATGCGGAAGTGAAAATAATTGATTCTCCCAAGTTGGAACCGAACCCACAACCGTCGCGTTTACAAATGACAGACACTGTCCCATTGCAATATAATATAAAATGTACAAAATATAACATTTATCTTCAAATAACGATCACCTTGACTCGCAAAAGTCATTTCGTTAATAAACCTTCTTATAACTAGGTATAGCTATGAACACATAACACAATATTTGTAACTGGCGTATCGCCAACGCGGATACTTCAATGTTGTCAAACTAATGTCTGCAGAACACCGCGGTATCCATATCTATATTATAAAGCTGAACATTTCGTATGGTTGTGCGCGCTTATCTCGCGAACTACTTGTTTGAATTGGCAAAATATTTTTATGTTGGGGAGTTCATTTCTTGAGGTAGGCTACAGGCCATATAATATAGGTAAAAGTTACTTCCGTCTGAATAGGGTAGTGCAGTGTAACATCCGATAGTGTTTTCGTACTGGATAACACTGCGGTCTCGTAGCTCAATGCCAGCATAGCTCAATGGTATATGAATATTATGTAACTAGTGATTTACCCTGGGAATGTCTAGGTGTAAAAATCATGATAAATTTGTTTTATATTTTTATTAATTTATATTATTTGGGTATAATTGAAAATAGAAAATCTAAAGCGGAGAACAGAGTGATTTAACACTAAGGGTTAGGGTTATCTCTGACTACCCTGCTACATACAAACAAAAACGTGGAGCCAAAGTAGAATCACTTAATGTAAAAGACGCTTGATGATAAGAACAAAATAACAACAACAAAAATAATGTAGCCGCGCGTATAAGAATTACGACGTAGTTCGATAAGTGGCCTGAGAGCGAAAGAAAATCTACTTTAAAGATACTAAAATTAAATAAAAATGTAATCTTTTTATTATTATTGTAAATTAGAAGCTCTGAAAGCCATTTAAATTGAATGAAAAGATAAGCCAAAGATTAATCAGTATTATAAATTCTGTGTTTTAGACATAGATAGTTTCTTAACACTATCAATTAGAATAAGCTAAAGCAAGCAATTTGGATAAACCTTCTGTAGCCGTGTAACTATACAAAGCGGAATTCAACGACGTTGAATTCCGCCACTCAACACGTATGTCGCGTAAATTGGTCGAAAAGTTGGGAAACGCGTTTTACACTAGGTTTCTAGGCGGACCTTCTCTGCCATATTTCGCATACAGCATGAATTTAATAAAAAAACTGGTTAAGTGCAAGTCGAACACACGCACCGAGTCTTCCGTAAGATTATAGGTCAACTGGGAAAAAGAAGTACAACTTAAGTTACATACATACTTAAGTTGACAAACTTAAGTATGCCATGCATTCATCTGATGTTCAATGAACTACAAGTTTTTAATGATTTCTTTCTATGAATACCTATATTGTTAAAGTTCCGTACCTTTTAAAAAAAATTATAAGATCACTTTCAAAATGTATATAAGATCTTCTTGTTGTCCGTCAGTCTGTCTGTCTGTCAACAGCCTTTCTGTCAGGAACGCTTGGAGATATCAAATTGAAATTAAAACCATATACTTAGATCTACGGCCTCGCAATTAGATACAAAAAATTGTATTTCTACATTTACTTGAAAAAAAGATAAGGCCGTTTATATTACAAAAACGCGTATTTCGACATTATAAAGGAAATCAACATTATTAAGTCATGGCGCATCGGCACAAAGTGTAACTTTAAAATCGACTGCTTCTGGGTTCGATCTCGACTCGAGGAAATTAAATATTTATTTCGCTCTGGTGTCGAGGCAAATGCGCTGCGGTAAGTTCCGCCACTCAACACGCAATGCCGCCAGATTTTCGGCGGAAAATGGGGAACGGACTGTTTTAACATTAGGTTCCCTTTGCCTATCTAGCTGTATGCGCGACACACGCGTAAAGCAGAAAATAAAAATTAATAAGGTACTTCCAGTTGATCTAGAATAATGAAATTTGATGATTTGATGGCATCTAACAACAACAGGTAGCAGTAATTCAGGAAAAATCTGAAAACTATACATTAGTGGTTAAATTCTAAAAATTAATATCCTTAAAAGGAGGTTTAAGAAGCTTTGGAATTAAAGCCGCTAGTTCAAGTGAGGTATCAGATGAAATGACTCTGGCTAAGCTAAGGTTAAGTTTCAGAAAAAGCTTGAGACTTCCAATTTTTATACAGAACGCTCGGTGTGCGAATTCGACTCGCACTTGTCCGTTTTTTTTCCGTTACCTGTTCTTGCTTATACGTTGCATTACACCAAATTTCAAGATTCTGAGTTCACGAGAAGTATCCTGGAGGTTTTGATACCTTTGCAAGTTTCCAAAATTTGCGGCATAAACTGCTGTATCTTTTAATTGCATTGACTTAGAAGTTTAATTTTATCACAGCTCCAAGGGACAGTAGATCTGATTTTTTTTAAATAAATTTCAGCTTTATACCTAAACGGGTTCCTGAGAAATAAGGTCTTGACAGACGGACGAACGTACAACAAAGTGATCCTATGAAGGTTCCGTTTTCTCCGTTCGAGGTAGGGAATCCTAAAATTTGCATGTAAAATAACTAAGTCCATTTGGCACAACTTTATTAAAAATAAACATATTTTTTTTTCAGGCTACGTTTGAGTCCACAATCAATATTAATTAAACAAAACGACTAGTAAACCACCCATTTGTAATATTAAGATTTCATATAATTTCGTAAAAAATACGTAAATGACATTATCGATATAAAGCAAACAATGATTTCTTTTAAAGTTTACTAACATTAGTTGATAAGCCGACATGTTTCCACTTGCGACATCTTCTTCTTCTTCTCAGTCGTACACTCCTGTTGGAGTTGTCGTGGTCATGAGCTGTGTTCCAATTAAAAGTGAGATTGCAAGCTTTTGTGTGATGTACCCGAACATCTTAAAATCCACATTTGCACAATCGACGAAAGCCTTTACTTGATGTCGAGCTCTTTTAAAATGGAGAAGTTAGTACGGCGAGCAGTCCATCTAACTCTCAATAAGCGCCTCCAGCACCACAATTCAATGGCGTCAATCTTTGCACGAAATGTTTGTTGAACCTTGATGGTTTTGGTTATGCGGCGATCTTTCTATATGTTCTTAAGTTTTTCAACAGCAGAACGCACAATGGCACACCTTCAACTTACAACTACCGGTATTTGTGATTGTGGATTCTAGGTAGGTACAAGTCTGGACAACTTCGCATTTTGATATCTCCCTTAAGTCAGGGCAGCTGTTAGTCTTACGATTCACAATTATTAGCTGCTCCTTTTTTGAGCATTAGAAATTGCTCTATGTGTATTTGTGATGTCGCAAGGAGAGTAGTATCGTCGACATATGTCAAAATTGATGTCACATGACCAAGAATGAAACCCCTTTATACCAGTTTTTCACATAGATTAACGTTATTCAATTACTCTCAAAAGTCAAAGACAAGTGAATTGATTTAATGTTGATTCACTACTTCAACCCATCGCACGCTCATCTGTTTAAAATATAGTCCCACACGTATCAAATCTCTTAACGCTAATAAATTAACTTCTCAAATCAAAAAATTGTACATATTTCACTCATTTAATGTGGGCCGGTGCGGGTTGTTACATGTTAGTAATCAATATAGCCTATGTCAATGTAGCATTGTAGTGGTAAAAGAATTTTTGTCCAATAGTTTTTGATTTTATTCGTTACAAATCTTTTTTTATAATATTAGAATAAAATTAGATTAATGATAGAAAAACTAGATAATCCTAAAATATTGCCAAGACAAATTTTCTTATTTATTTTAAACGCTTCACGCTGTACCCCAAACAAATTAGGGTGCGCAGAGAGAACCTGGGAACCTAGCGTTAAGACACTCCATCCCTAATAAGACACTTCCGTTCCCCACTTTGCCTTTTTCGTTAAATAGCGGAACACAATGCCGCGCTTTGCGTCGCTACCAGAGCGAGCGAGTGGAAATTGAACCCACAGCCTGTCACGTTTACAAACGCACGCTTGTTCCCTACGCTGGCACTGACCTCAATGGCTTATTTATTACATACATATTATAACGGGAATACGTAAATCATATATGAATTCCACATCAAATTTCTTAACACACTAACTTGATATAAACGGTAAACGTTTTTAAATGTCTAATTTGTTTAGACACGCGTAATTTACATACGTCCATTTTTTAGCATTGATTATAAAAAACCCTCTTCATACGTGCCCTCTGTCATACTTTTTAAGTGACCTTCATCCAGGATCTTTGATACTGTGTTTTCAAAGGTCAACCGACTTCTCCCCCGACCTCTCTTACCACTCACTTTTCCATCATAAATATTTTTTGCCATTCCTTCATCACTCATTCGTTCGACGTGCCCATACCAGTTGAGCATGTCCTTCTTCATTCTCACTGTGACATCCTTGCTAGTATCTGCCATTCTGTGTATCTCTTCATTGCGGATTTGATCAGCTAAGCTGACTGAATATCCTACAAAGAGATCTCATCTCCACAGCTTCTTTTGTAATACCCACTAGGGTTGCTACATTGTACACGGCCAACCGCGCAGCGGCGTATTGATAGATATCTTCCTATCTTGAGATAATAGTATTAGTTAGGTAGAGAGAAGAGCTCGGATAGTGGTGGTGGACGCATTCAAAAGGGTCCCTTAAACCTACACTTGTGTCACAAGTCCCAAGTACTGTTCTAAGCTTATCACCCTGCCATGCGATGGCCACCCGCACAGTGTTTCCATAGAATACTAAGTATATCCATAAAAAAAATTGTTTTCATCAAGACACAACTAGTTAAACATGCTTAATAAATCTATTTATAAGTTTAAAATATGAGGTAATGTTTCAATGCTAAAACCTTGACTTTCTCTTTAATATTACATTTCTGGCTGTGTTTCTGCAATTATGTCTAATTATATCTGCAATTATTGTAAAAAGCATAATTTTGTTTGTATATGTTAAAAAAAAGTTAGTTGTAATTTGTTTTATGCTTCACGCTGTAACCTGTAAAGGTAGAGCAGGCAAACTATACCTGAGGTTGATATTTAAATTATGTTGTTCGTCAAAACTGCTACTTTCTAAAAGAGTTATGTTATAATCAGCTTCATGCTGTATTCCGCTCACAGAGACACCATAGTCTCTGTGACCCTAGTGACAAAGAAAACCTAGTGATGAGTTACTAGTACTAATTCGTTACTCCAAGTGGGAAGTGTAATTTTTAGTCAGATGCTCTGCTGCTGCGCGACTACTGCTTCTAAACTTAAATGATGTAGTATGGCAAATATATTTTATATTTAACAAGTGAGTATTTTTATGTAATATTTATCGAAGATAAAAATACATGCATGAAAAAATATAAAAATAAATACATAATTCCATCATTCCATCATTAATGGAGTAAGAAATGTTTTGCCCAACACAGAGCAAAGAAATGTAAATATAAATTTAAATAAATATATCATTTCCACAAGTGAGGATGGAATCCACAATCAGTCATGTTTTCAGTCGCACACTTGAACCCCAAAAATGGCCTCCCAATTTTATTTATTAATAAATTGAATACAGAACACAGTAGTTTAGCTATAAAACAAATACAGTGTTTATTTATTACTACTTTATATAGAAAATCCATTAAACTAATTATCTTATATAATTCTATAATGATATGATTCCTGTATTAGTAGTTTGACTTTTCTTTTGATTGTTTTATTTAAGTAATAACAAAAGGAAAAAAATTAAACTTCTAATACAACAATAATATCATTGTCCATGATGCAATTTTATATTTAAAAAAATAATGATTTAGAGAAAAAAATATTAACTTTTTTTAATATAGTCATACTAAGACTTTTTTTACTGATAACATCACTAGTCTTATCATAAGAAATTGCTTTTAAGTTTGTCATTTTTTTTTAATAATCAAAGAACTATATGATAATAACTAAATACTGTGGAAATAATAAGTCATTTTTTAATTACATTTTATTTATTAAGTAAAGAATTAAATCAATAAAAAATATCTTTATTTTTGTAAAATTTTCAAAACTATTTTATTAAAAAAAATTATAAAACTTATGCCTTAGTGGGCAAAACACTTAGATGGTGTTCAAGAGGCAGATTTGAGTTCTGCTAAGTTGATTTTTTTATACATTTTCCAAAACGTTTTTTAATACTTATTTGTATAATACTATATAAAAGTTAAAATTCAAAGGACCCTAACAACCAGAACTTCACATGCAAAAACCTCACCTTCACATCATTTGATAACACAATTACCTTTTCACATTTATAACATCATGTTAATCTGTAAATTTACATTGATAGTGTTATCTACATTCACAATTATTACTTCTAGAATACCTGCACTTGGATACTCAGCGGATTTTTTTTCAATACAAAATAAGCACCAAATGGTTTACTAAGATTCTTTTCTGTTCTGTTGTTTCATTATTAGTTGCTATAACAAGATTTAAAATAGACAGGTGAATGTCACTGACCTGAGGTAAGTTGGCCGCGATCTGCCGATGTAACGAGTCCCGCTCTTTCTCCACGTCCTTAAGCCGAAGCTCCGTGTCTCCGAGACGCTCCTGCGTCTCCCGCAAGCTTTCCACCAGCTTGTCCCTCTCATCTAACATAGATACCATGAGCTGCTCGAAATTAGCGTCCTCGCCGGAGAACTGAGAACTCCGCTGGCTGATACTGTCTTCCGATATGGTGGGCATTACGTCGCACATCATATTCCACATTTTAATTTAACATCAAACCAGAATATTTATCGTACACGATAGCTACACTGAACAACACAATTATTTCAATCACCCTTTTACATATGTTTCGGCACAAACGTTACCTAAATCTAGCGCACTGAACGCAAGGGCGTCGTTTTACATTGTCGTTGTATTCGTACAAGCTGCTAGTCAAGTATTCGGGAGACATTATAGTTCGATATTTAGTAAGACACACCTAAAAGTAACATTACTCTCACAATTCCATACTAACTCGGCACAAGCGGCATGTCTGCCATCTTGGAACGGAACGTCACTCATACTACCAAAGATTATACCGTGTGTAGGATATAGTACAGATAGATGTGCCACAATACTTACTATATTATTTGCACTTATTTTGTAATACGCATCAGGAAATAAGTGAAATTGGATGCAATAATATATTAATTTAGTGAATAATAATTTGTATAAAGTGCCATGTAAAGTTCATGGACTTTGCAATTAAAAATTGTTTAACAATATTTTGCGCTGCATTGTGCTCTTGGTAATTATTACTACATTCGATATAATACTACAGTGGAAGATTTCTAAAACCAATACAAAAAAATTATCACTATTGAAATATTTTAAATTAAGTTCATATTTAGAAGATGTAACTTTATGTTTTCACTTTATATTTTGTACTTTAATTTAATTATAATATTTAATTTCTTACTTTGATTTTATTTAAAAATATACTTTTTCTTTAAGTACAATTTAACCATTTCTTATAATTATAATTTAGAATATTAAAATAATTTCTAAATAAAAAAGAAAAAATATATATTTAAGTAAATATTTTGAATATATGTTATAAAATTTTAATGTTATTAATTGCTTTATACTAAAATAAAAATATATACTCTTTTAATTTGAGTAAGACCTGAATACTCTCATTTAATTCAGAGAAGGATAAAATCAATCACGTTTCGATAATTATAATATAAAGATACTTTTAATAATTGCATATACATAAAGCTTAAAGTGTCTTGTCTGTTTTTAAAAGTAAATCTTTGATACTATTTCTACGAATCTACGCTAGAGGTCATTACTAATAATTATGAATGAAATCCTTTTGTATTGTTTTTCTGTTAAACTTGCATATAAAGAATACTATAATTTTAAGTCAGTTAAGAGAAAACGTAAATAAAACGATATTTTCCCACCGATAAATCAAAATTAAGGGCAATATTATGATTTACTTTGAATATAAAATAGTATTTTTGCTATTGGCAGCATTAAAATAAAACTCATAGAGATTACGAAAATTAAAAATTGATTATAGTTCTTTTTGATTTTGTTATCAAACGTATGTTTTATTTATATGTAAGAACAATAATATTTAACAATTTTAAATAATATTTAATTTGCTTATAATTACCGTACTGTAGTTAAAATATGTACATTGGCTTTTATTTAATTATCTGTTATTTAAATGTCAATAAATTATTTTATAATTTTATTTTGAACGTCTGTGGAACTTAATAATCGTGGTTTGTAATCTTGTTCTTTTCCGCCAACTTTTCACAATATATATTTTTAAGTAAGTTACGTGAAATTGATTACCAATTGTATTCTAAAAATAATATATCAATGGTTTATTGTACGTGATATAATTATTTTGAATGCGGTACCCTGCTCAACGGTTTGTTTTGTTTGCTGTTAGCAAAGTTGTTAGATGCCGAAGAAAAAAGGTCAAAAAAAGGCAAATAATGCTGGTAAAATTTCATTATATTGTAATAATTGAATAAAAAGTATGCTCTTAACCTTTTAATAAACATAATGTATTCAATTTAATAAATTTAGATATTATCACGTCACATATCTTATTGGAATAAAAATTTCAGATTTCACGTTAAATGACTGCGCAAACGCGCTTAAACCTGTTGGAAGAGTTAAGAAGTCAGTTACTTCTGAACCTGTTCCAGAGAAATCTTGGGAAGATTTAGAAGATGATGGCTGTGATATCATTGAAGAAACAAACCCTGATGGCAGTAAGAACTTTGTGTATAAGAAAAAAAAATCTAAAAGTGAATCCGATAAAATAGAGGAATGTACAGGCATTATATATCCTGAGATTGTATGGTATCTTATATCACCATATATTAAACCTGAAGAAATTGGCACTTTTGCTAGTATTAATAAAGCTACTTATTCTGTTACTTTAAGGGAATCCTTTTGGAGAGCTTTATACAAGAGATATTGTCAAAACAACCCAAAACTACCAGATAAATTGAAAATTGAGAACAATTATAAATTATATGGCTTAAAACAAAGGGTTATAAGAGCCTTATACCATACTTATGATGTATTTATAAAAAAAATTGTCCAGCAAGCATCTCAAGAGAGCAGACCTCATAACTTGGTTAAAAGGAGGTGTGTTAATGTATGGTACTGCAAGGGTGCTACATATTGGTTTGTTTATTTTAAATTGAAGAAATCAAATATTGAAACAAGGGTAAAGACATTAAATTTTATTGAAGAACTAGCAAGGATTGATGCTAATCCGGAGGAGGATGCACAAATATTACAGGTTTGTGTGATGTAACATATTATTGTGCAATTTTTTCTATTTTTGTATGTGTATATGCTTTCATATGTTTTTGACTGGCAACATATTTAATGTTATAGAATAAGAAATAAAAACCCCTTAAAAAGTCAATATATTTTTTTATATGTCTGAGTATATGTTTATAATAAATTTAATTTAAGTTTGCCACCACAAAAAGTTATTGTAAAAACAATACTAACAAGTAAAGCTTATTTACTACTCAGTTTTAATATATGGAATTAATAAATTGTGATGTTATAACATGATCTTCAAGAAACTGATCAGTTCAGTTCAGTTTCTTGATGGCCCTTTGAAATCTCTTTTGTTTTATTTGTATTGCATTTAAGGTGACCATGTCAAAAACATTCTGTATTTGCTATTTTTAATAGCTTTTTTATGTTTTCATAGACATGGGATTGAAATATTCAAAATCAAAAAATATATAATTTACTGTAATAGTGCTATTAAAATAATTGTTTTGTTATTTAATTTTTGGCCTTCATGGTGTGCTGATAGAGCTCAACTTACTTCACCAATGTCGAAATATGAATGAAGAAAGTGAATAGAGATTGGTTAGTTAAATATACAAAAGTTAAGAAATTTAATATTTTATTTAACAAATGAATTTAACAAACAAGCCTACAACAAAATATATATACAATTAAATTAAATTTTACAAACAATGCAGTAGTATAATCTAAAAATAATATTAAGTATTACTTTTTCAATTCCAGATAACCTGTCAAAATTTCTATGAAGTTCCACCATTAATGGGAATGACATTATCATCAGTCAGTGTTGTCTTATCACAAGGATTTAGACATCACAGATTACACCTAGGTTTTAATTCAGGCCACTATAATATATCTAGGAACATCTTTCCAGAATGTTCTGTAGTAATAGACACAGTTGTAAACATAATAGTTTTTGACTGGTGGCATCCAAAGTATCCACATTTTGATAGTAAACTGCCATCTTGTTTAGTAGACGAAGAAGCTTTGCCTGTGTTGAAAAAAGATTTTTTTTACGATATGTAATTGTGTTTCTATAATAAAATATTATATATTGTTACTTGTCGTTTTATTTTACATTTTATTGCATAATATTTTCACATTGTATTCTAGGATATAGCAGGATAGAGGAACTTCAATCACCTAAGAGCCGATAGAAGCCAGACCTTCGTCATTTTATAAAGCCTGAAAGTTTCTGTGCGCTACCAATGGTTAGTACTATCCAGACACTTAGCGTGGTTTTAACCCCCTGTCAGGCACTTCCAAATTACAATCGCCCACGAATCCTAATAAACTAAAGTGTAAAAAATATTATGTGCTCCTAATATGCCCGTAGGCGCTTATAGGATATAGGATTTGGGGGTGTCTGGCAGGGAGTTATAACCATGTTGTTCAAGTGTCTGATAATGGACAACGTCATTTCTAATATTATTTATAAGAAAAATTTAATAAAAAAATTGAGCTTTTTATAAATTAAAAACAAGTTAGGTACTATTTTTTTGCCTCTTAGATATCCAAAAACTGCCAAAGTAACCACCACCCAAACTTCATATTTCCTGACAGTACTTACCAGTGTTGTGTGTATGCCCTACTGTTCTACTTAACCCCAAATCAATCTTGTTAATTTAATTTTTTAGCTTTACACTGCATCATGTACATAGCAGAGTAGGCAGAGCGAACTTGGGAATCTAGTGTTCAGACACTGTTGTCCTTTAACACATTTCTGATCCTCACTTCCTGCCGAATTCTGGAGGCATTTCGTGTTGAGTGGTGGAACACAACGCTGCGCTTTGTTTTGCGAGGAAATGAAATTTAAAATATTTATTTTCCTCGAGTGGGCATCAAACTTACAACCCATCGCATTAACAGTCACACTTTGTGCCACTGCGTCATGATTGGCCTCATTACTTTAAATACCACAAAAATATATGTTATGGATTCAATTCCCGTTCGAGAAATTGAACATTTGTTTAGTATTGCATATTGAGTGGCGACGGTACTAACCGCCGTGCATTGTTTTATTAGAGCAAGGAAATAAAAAAAATCCCTCAGTGGAAATCGAACCCACAACTATTACTCTTAAAGCTCAACGTTGTTTTGCACTGCCACGATATCTTCGTTACGTAATTTTTGTGGTACAAATAAAATGTTGTTTTCGATTAAACTTGACCTTTTAAACTATTGTTGTTTTGTGATAAAATCATATTCATTGACCGTTCGTAGACCGTTTGGGTCGATTATGTAATTGTTATTAACATATAGCAGTCTCTCAGAGTTGAGCGCTTGTGAACAGAATAATGTCTGTTCGTGTTTTATTTATTTTTATATTTGTTACAGTGAGTATTTTTCATATTTATTTTGAATTAATTTGTCTTTATAATAATAATAATCTTGGAGATTGGGTTTGACAAGATTTCGTTGTATATATATTTTAAATAACATTGCAGGCATGTCAAGCGAATATTCAGGTTTCACCGCCAATCAGATGTGGATATTTACCTCGAGCTGTGAGTAATTTATTGCGTTGCATTTTTATGGGGCGCGGGGGCAGAAAAATGCGAGTGTAAACGCAACAGGATGTAGGTTATATTCTCACTCGAAAAAACGTAATAGTTAATATTTTCCTGGTAACGAGGCAAAGCGCGGCGTTGATTATCGATACTCAATTAGGCGGAAAGTTCCCAGGTTCCCTCTTCATATCCTGCTATGAAGGATTCCCCTCTGAAAAAAAAATCGTTTCCCTATTTGTATTACAACAAAGCAGGGTGATGAGTTTCGCAATATTTCGAATACTTAGATTGTGGAAAGCGGGCAATGGAATGTCTTGACTCAAAGTGCTGGCTATGTCTGTATATACCGCAGGAAAGCGTGAAACGGTTTTTTTAGGCGTGTATGAAATTAATATTAACTATGCTTATTAGTTTTGTTTTATTAGTAAACTCCGACTCTATTTATTTTATAACTTCAAAATATAATCTGTCTAAAGATATCACATTAATTTATCATTATTTTTCCTATTTACAATAATAAGTTATATGTTATTTTTTTAATAATATAATAACATTAAAATAGAAAATATTTACTTACACATTTAGTTACTTTTATAACAATATATTTTTTTCTGTTTAAGATACATGAGTGTATTGGCTCGCCCCACATCGTGAAACCGGAAATTTCTGCTCAATGCAGTAAGAGTATTAGTGAGGTAAGATAGAGACATTGAATATATGATAAATAGAATTTTGCTAAACATTTGAAAAAAAAATTGAAAAAAAAATCTTAAATTTATTTTTTTTCTAGAATCTTTCTGGAAAAAAAAACATTTCAGGTTTTATCCCTCTTCTCTTTCAATCTTTACCTCGGTGGGCGAACCCGACTCGCGCTTATCCGGTTTTTAAAAATATATTAAAAAACATATAATGTCCTAAAAGATAATTAAGAAGTTCTTTTTAACTAAATTATCAATATTGTATTGTTTTAAATTGTTTACCAGTTACTTTGACTTAATCAATGTTACTGCATTGCAGTCACATATTAGTAGCAGATTGGTGCCAATATACAGTTAAAACTTCAAAAGGGAGGGACTAACGTAGATCAGTTGGGAAAAATCCGATGGTGGTTGTGGGTTCGATTCACAGTAAAGGGGTATATTTATAATTAAACAATGTATTTCTCTAGTCCGATAAGGCAAAGTGTCAAAATGGTTTCAAGCATCAACCAGATAATTACACGTTGAATGTAGATTAAAAAAATATTTATATTAATTATAAAATTGATGCCGTTGTAGCGCAGCTGCACAGCGTCTGGCTGCTGAAGCGCGACGACTATCAGTTCAGTTATTTTCATTTCTTCCCCCTTTGCCTACAACAGAAAAAAATATTAGGTAGGTACCTAATATTTTTTTCTGTTGTAGGCAAAATATAAAATCTAATTCTACTATTACAGTGTGAGCGTATGACATGCGTTTTCCAAAAATCTGGTTGGATGAACGGTAACGCAGTAGATAAGGACAAAGTCAAACGTTACTTCGACGAATTTTCTAAAGACAACTCACAATGGACGCCGGCGGTGAACCACGTGAAGGCAGCTTGTTTAAATATAGATCTGCCTAGCCAAGGGGTGTATCTAAATTGTCCAGCCTACGATATTTTGACTTGTGTTTTTAGTGGTTTTATTAAGGTAATATAAGTATATTCTGTAATATATATTTTATGAGTGGTTCTTAAGGCCGTCCTGGCGCAGCATAGCGTCTGATATAGCGCTTTGATTGTGTGACCTATTACCACTCGTGGGAATCAATAATTTTTATTCTAAGGCCAGTCTTGGCTCAGGGGCACTAGCGTGCGATTGTACGTGTGACAGGTTGTGAACTCGATTCCTACTTTTTGGTAAATAAAATATTTAATATTTTCATTTCTTCGCGCTGGTAACGAGGTGAATCGCAGCGTTGAGTTCCGCCACCTAACACGCAAGACCAACGGAAAGTGGGGACGAAAGCGTCTTAATCAGAACGAAGGTCCCAGGGTCCCTCTGCTTACCTTGCTATGTGCGGGATACCACGTGAAGCTATTATTTACTTATTATTATTTCTTTGCTCTGGCAACAAGTTCATTTATTAAACTATTGAACAGCTATAATAAATTATTTGTATATGAAAAAAAATTGAAACGTATAAAAATTTTAACGTAGCGTGATTTGAACCCGAGCCTTTTGTGCTCTTGGACGGTTTTCAAAGTTTAGACGGTTTTAGTTCCAAGGTTTATATTTTTTCCTAAGTGACTAAAAAGAACAAGCCTTTAAAATTGTTAAAGTTTTATTTTCGCCACTCAACAAGCAACGTCTCGAATATTAGACAAAAATTGAGGCATACAGCGTGAAGTTAAAATAAATAGATTACTTTATTTATTTTTTATCTATACTTTAGTGTTTTAGTGTTTATTTCATTGTAATAGCTTCACTCTATCAAAAGATATAAGTATT
>DWAN01002046.1:0-16077 GCA_018230445.1 Heliconius hewitsoni
AAGTGGGGAACGGAGTGTCTTAACACTAAGTTCCCTCTGCCTACCCTGCTGTGTACGAGATACAGCGTGAAGCTGATTTTTATTATTTAGTTTATCGAAAATATAATTTGTCTTTTCAAAATATGGCTAATTAGTATTTTCTTTTTATATCAATATAACTAAAACATAAATGCTATACTTGATAGGACTCAATGCGAACGTTTATAGATCCATCTGTTAGATTGTCCGACATTTTGTTTTGATAGAAGCAGTTTGTCAGATGTCGAAAGACAGAGATAGTCTGTCGAATAGCGATACGATATCGGTGTTATTTGAAAAATTGTTTTAGAAAAATCTTTTATGACTACATGTTTCTCTCTGACAAAGTTAAGAGAGAAATACATAAAATTATTTTTCTTTTTTGGTAAAATTAAAACAAATAGCTAGTTTGTTGTTGTTTTTGTTCAGCATTAATCACTTCGCCAAGTAGCTAGTTAGTAGAGCAAAATCACAAAAAAATATTAGCTATATATATTACATATATTTTTTCAAATTTCGCTCATATATCAGGGTAGGCAGGGAGGGAACCTCGTTCCCATTAAAATACCTCCGCTCTCCACTAACAAACAATATTGTTTATTTTATTATTTTATTTCTAATATATTATTATGTAGAGCTAAAATTAAGTTATAAATAAGAAATATTAATTCACTGCATCGTAATCCCGTTTCAACAGAGATATATATTTTTTATAACAATAAAATATTTTTTGCGATCGCTTTCGATACACTTTTGTAATTTACCACAAGTGCCTGTAAATCAAATACATAAATGTCAATCTAATAACCTTGTGTTTTACAAATCGGTTAAAAACAGCCTCAGATGACAAATACAGAAAACACAATTATTTATTACACAAAGTCAAAAACAATGCCAAATACAAAAAATATTATTATTATTAAAAAAACTATCTCAATCTCATACTTTAACTATCGGCCATATTCCCACGATCTGGTTCTTATAAGGCCCGTAATGTAATGATCGATACCAATCATTATTGCCGTTTAAAATAATATTTTAAACTCTACTTTAACATAAATATAGTTCATTTTTCATTACTTTCTCTGAAGTCATCTAAGCGATATTTTATTGTTATTTCGCAATTAAGATTAATGATAAGATTTTAGAAGAAATAAGTACTTAATCCAAACATCTATTTAAAAACAATGTGTGTGGAAATTGCTGTGAAGTCAGATCTCTATTTTTCAAATAGTTCTTAAGTTTCCAAATATTAATAATATTATATTTGTTTTCTATTTGGCATAGGTTATTAAAGACTATATAAGCAAAGCAATCGTAACCAGCTTCACATTTTTTCCAACAGATAATACCAATACACCTAAATAATATTCAATTTTGTCAATTTTTGAACAAAACAGAGACTTGCGTTTTTTAAGTATAATGGGACAGAGTTTATTTAATTTTTTACGTTCCGTCAGCTATAAATATTTTAGTGTATGAAAAGTAAAATAATCAATCCCTACACTCTAATTAATCATTCAAAGAGAAGAAAATATTAAGATATAAATAATGTAAAAAGATAACCTTAACATAATCAGACCTAGAATCAAGGTTAGCATTTAACAAACATACAATAAAGCCGTAACGGTTAACTAACCTGTACAATACACACTACTATGAAACCGAGTAGACTTCCTAATTGCACCCCTCGTACTTCCCTAGAACCACACACGTCGATCGAGCTATAAACAATAGACAGAACGCACAATTCAATATGCAAACGAAACTATAATCACAACCACAACGCTTCGTCGCTAACCTGCCGATTTCTTGATGTAAATCATTAGAACCTTTGTTATTTAACCGACCACCGTTAAATGAACCACAAATCTAATACTGAACACAAAGTTGTATATCTTATATAGGGAGGACAGGGGAGGGCAGGGGAGGTCTTATAATAATGGGTGGGCTCAAACGAAGCTTGGGCCCGCGGCGATACAAATTTATCATTTGTATTGTGTAACCAATGTATTTCAAAAGTTACCTCTGTTTCCTTATCGTTGAATGGTTTATCGCGGTTTTCGGTTTTACACGTCTCTAAATGTTATACACCTTATTCGTTTTGAGATTGACGTTTGAGATTAAATTAGTTGTAACGATATAGTCTGTACATTTTGTCAATAGGTAGTGCTTGCATTATTTCAGGATATTGATCGTTATTCGTAGTTAATATCGCTTAACTATTTGGCTTAAGTTTAAATTATTTTTGATATTAAAATATGTTAATATAAAAAAAAACATTTAATTAACATATATTTGAGGCCACGCGTGACACAGAGGCGCCAAATCAACTAAACGCGACAGATTGTAGAGTCGATGATAAAAATGGGGAATAAAAGCGTCTTAATAGGGAGTATCTTAAAACTAGGTTCTGAGGTTCTCTCTGCCTACTCTG
This sequence comes from Heliconius hewitsoni, assembly GCA_018230445.1. Classification (NCBI taxonomy): domain Eukaryota; kingdom Metazoa; phylum Arthropoda; class Insecta; order Lepidoptera; family Nymphalidae; genus Heliconius; species Heliconius hewitsoni. The sequence continues at coordinate 2,456 of DWAN01002046.1, forward strand.
CCTCATGCGTGATACAAGCTTAATATTAAAAAAAAAATGTTTATTATCTTATAATTCTTTGGGACACTAAATAAAACGAGTAAGTGTATCATACAAAATGAATATACAAAGTTTTCTTTTTATTTTTGAAAGTTCATTGTCGAGCTGTTCTAGTCTAGCCTTATATATAACCTTTAATGTATTTCCGTTGCATACATTCCACATTGTAAGGATGTATCATACCCAAAGAATTCGTATCATACGATAGAGTATTAGCATAAAGTACAGCATTATTTTTTAATCATCTCCCATCTCCAGCATCAATAAAAGAAGAAAGTGCCAGTAACATGCCATTGTCTAGTTTTTTTTTCTATTTTATTATTTTCTCCAATGATTGTTGTTGAACTAAGAATCTTTCATCATTCATTCATTTTTGTACAATCATATAAGTAAGCAAGATTCAAACCTACAATCATCATATACAAACAGAGTTTTTGTAATTAAGCTGAAATATCACATTCTGTTAATGTTATATTCTAATAAAAATTTAGATTTAACTTTTTATTGATTATTTTTACTTTTTAATTTTTTATTATATTTCTAAGATAGAGAAAAAAAATGAGATTTGAGGCCAGTCGTGGCGCAGCGGTACGAAGTGTGACTGTAAAATTGAGTGGTTGTGGGTTCGATCCCCTCTCGAGGAGATGAAATATTTACTTAAATGTATATTTCGATTTCTCTGCTCTGGTGTACAATAAATGAGGTGGCCAAACAAAAGTTATATTTGCTAATGTTAACAACACTAGCATTCTTTAACTGTGTCAGTAAAACATGCCGAGGTGTAGACCACAATAAATCAAACATAAGGCAAACATTAATTTGTAATACAATTACGACAGTGCTTTCGTTTCGAACATTAATCTACAACAGGAGTTATTAAATAGCGGCCTCTAAAATGATTTTGTAATATTTACTTTGTAATATATTAAGAAATACATACAAAAAAAACCATTTTTTGTAAATGTTATGAACCACTTCCCAATTGAGCAGATATATAGAAAAAAGGATAAATAAAAAAGCTGAGCTTTCAATAATTCTTTCCATTTTAATTAAAAGTAAAAATACACTATTCATTTTCTGTAGAAAAATTAAAAAATATACAGGGTGGAAACGTCTGCGTTCTTTTTACGAGAGCAGCATGTAAGGTAAAATATTTCAAACTCATACATAAAAAAATATATCAAGATTCGTCAACAGTTTAGACGTAGGATTTTATTTTCATTTCACGATGTTGATGTTTTTTTTTTCACGACTTTTATTCATTCTATATTTCGTGTGACGCAGTTACGAATAGATACCAATAACGTAAACAGCTACTGCTACAAAAATACTACAAGCATTGCCGATCTGTCACTTTCATTCTCAAAAATATACTAGAACGAGAAAGAGATATGTCTCTTTCTATTTTACGTAATTATCTATTTTCTATAATAAACCTAAACAACGTACAACTTCATCTTCAATACCTACGACTCGGTTTCGTGAATGAGGCGTGCGATATTGTCGCTTTGATAGGTTAGTGTCTTTGTGAGTAATTCTTAACAAATGACGTTTTATTTTATAACAATATTTATTTTTACAACTTTGTTCTCTCTTTTTTTATTTTTGGCAAAATCTCTTTTGTTTTATTTATGCTAAACTGTGTTTTCATTTAAAGTGGTGAAGAAAAAAATACTCTGTATAAACATGAGTATATATCCAAAAAAATCTATAAAATTGTTCTATTACGTCGAGATTTCAGACATGCTCAGATATTATTATATTTAATCACTCAGCAAAAATTTCACATCCATTTTTTTCTTTAAACTTGAGCTTCCCTGTCTCCCTACATATGTCCAGAGGCCTATTTTTTTGTCCATAGGTTTATGTACCGAGTGTGATTGACGAGTGTAATATGTTAATTATCAAAAAAATAGGGCCTATGCAAATATTAGTATGATTAATTAACTATACGTTACAATAGATACTATAGTTTCATTAAGTCAAGCCAAGTTCATTTACTATTTATTGAAAAATATTTAGTTAGTTAGTTTAGTTGAGTTAGTACGTATTAGACTAAATTCGATAGTTGCGTGTTCTTATTTTATTTTATGGACATATTTTTATGTTCCTTAAAAATATCATTTTGCTACTTACATCTAAGATTTATTTATAAAAAATGTTTATAATGTTCTTTATTAAAAGTTGTTTTTGTAAATACAATCTACAAAAATACATCAAAATAAAACACATTTTCTCCATCAGTCTGCGGTAGGGCCGTTGTTTATCTCCGTACTGTACCGGTATTTCGTTATATTCAATTGATACCAGTATTGTAGTCCGATGCCCGTTAGCCCAACATTTAGATCAGATCGACATGATTGCTATAGATCATCTTGTTTACGATTGTAGAGTTTTTTTTTTCAAATTACAGCTCACTTTTGTTCTGTTGCTGTTGTGTTGTAACGGTTTTTTTTGTTCTGTATTTAAATTTCTATCGGTTTTTTCTTATTAATAATTTAAAGTAAATAGGTATTTTTGATATAATAAAAAGTAAGTAAATGAAACTTTTAATGTTTTCATTTCGTCGTTTCGATGCTTTGAAATACGCCATTCACGCAGTGCCACACCTCTGCTGTGCATGGGATACAGCGAGAAGAAATACCAAAAGTTATACTTTATAAGACTTTCAGCTACAATGTTTCGAATATAACAAAACACAAACTATTATCAATTAATATCATAATAAGAAAATTTCTCATGAATCGTAATACTTAATGTGGATATTTAAAATAAATTGCTTAGTTAAGATAATTTTATGAAAGACATAATAAATACTTAAAGTTGCCGGAGGGCTGTTTGTTGTGCACTTATAGATAATTATTGAAATTATTACTTTATTATTTTTTACTACGTATATATAGTATTATTTTTTCTGTATATTTATATATGTAAATGGTGTAATAAAGAATAAAATAAATAAATCAATTAAATCAGCTTCGTGCTGTATACCGCACACAGCAGAGTAGGCAAAGGAAACCTAGTGTTAGGGCACTCCGTTCACCACTTTCCGCCGAGTTCAAGAGGAATAAAATAAATGGCGGAACTCAACGCCGCCCTTTGCCTTGAAACTAGAGCGAAGAAATGAAAATATAAATGTATATAAATATTTCTCCTCGAGTGGGGATCGAACCCACAATCAGTCGATTTTACAGTCACACTTTGTGAACCTGCGCCACGAGTGGCCTCACAAAGGAAGAATAATCATTAAAATTAATAATAATTCTTGACAAAACAAAAATATATTAAATTGTTGTATAGTAATATTAATAGTAAATATGTGGTTACTATATATATCTTGTATACGAGTTCGTACTTTTAAATGTACGTATTATATGAGTGCAATTATATAAGTTGCCACTCTTTTTTAACACATTCTATTAAGTTGACTGTTAATATTGTATTTTTTTAAATTTAAATGTAATATAATCTATTAAACTAAATTTGATTCACTTTTAATAAATACATCAACAAGAAACTTAGCAAATGTACGTGGCTTAAGTACATAGTAGTATTACATCAACGAGCTGACCTGTTCAATGAGCTGAAATGTCGAAGTTTTCAAAGGTTATTAAATTATATTTATAATACAGCTTATTACATTTTTATTTATTATATTTATATATTTTCAATTGAAGTAATCAGTTGATTACTTGCAGAATTCGGCGAAAAATAGAGGATAGAGTGTCTTAACACAAAACTCCATCTTCCTACCCCGCTGTGTTTGAAATATAACGCGAAACTAAAGAAAAACGCGAAATTATGAAAACAAAAAATGTACTTAACAAACAAATGAAGCTTTCAAAGCTAAAATATAGCCCCAATCATTTACCACAGCTTTACGCCAACAGCTCTATACCAGGCCCACCAACTGGTTGTTCAAAATCAGATAAGTCACTATAGAAGTCATTTAAATAATATCTTGATTAACTTAATATCAATGTATTCATTTTAATTCAGCACGTCGGTGGCAGTCGAGCGGATAATGACATGTAAATAGCGACAAGTGGTCTGTGATCTTGTGACGTTAATGTTGTATGGTGACACACCTGTCGTCTTAAATGAATGGGTTGTATAAAAAATGTATTTTTTAAGCTATGTATGATAAATTATGGATGAATGAATATTAATTTGAATATTTTAATTGAAAAAATTATACTTTTCTTTAGAAACGAAACAAATGATATAAGATTTATTTTATGCTCCTAATTGTATACATACACATAGTTGAGTAGGCATATTCGGCCCCATCAGGACTTCAGTTCCTCAATTTCCGCTACCGGACCGTTACCAGAGCGAAGAAATAAAAATATTAAATTATTCATTTCCTCAAGTGAGAATGGAACCCACAACCATTCACGTTTACAATCATACGCTTGTGCTCCTTCGCCATAACTATCCTTCACAACTAATACACTTGACTATTGTTTTTATTTAAAAAAATATTAATATTGGTTAATTGTTACCGTTTTTATTTATCTATCGTATTAAATCAGCCAAATTTTATGTTAATATTTCAACTTCTTATCATAAGAATAAAACAAAGAAATACTCATATTCTAATATAAATAATTACATACGTTTCACAAATTATCCATGTTATTTAATCTCTAATACTTTTATTTACATTTTGCGCGTCCGTACGCTCGTATCTGCGCAAGCGCACATCCACGTCGCGCCGGACCGCCCGCGACAGGTGGGCGGGGCGCTGTGACGCTGACGTCAGACGGGGTCGCACGTCATAAATTAATAGACCACACATTATCTTACTCTATATTTATTATTTGATTTAGTTATTATTATGATAAAATCAAGAAGTATGGTTGAAATCGGTTCAGGTTCGTTGTTCAATGGTGGTTATATAATGTAGAATGATTAAGCTAAAGTATTAAAGATAAATTAAAATTATATCTCATATATATGTATGTCAACTTTAAAATATAGCGTTGAGTTTCACTCACTCTCATGTGGGAAATAGAGCAAAGTATGTAAGTACATATTTGGTTGATTTTTTTGTCTTGTGCTTCATACAACGCTGGTGGAAAATATATACATATACCTAGTAACTTAATTTGCATAAATATCAAATAATATTCTATATTTACTTAAATATTAGAAAATCAAAACTTGTTCTTAGTTTATAAAGAAAATACAATAATTAAGTTGAATGTATTAACAAATTTATATGTCTTTAATAAAAAATGCCTTTTTTATAAGAAACACAGACGTTGTACAACCCTATCCTATACGAAAACCTTATTTCACATCTATTATTTAATTAAACTAACCAACACCGAGAGCCAGGTTAATTGAAATTGTTTAATATTCCTAAACAAAGAGTAATACAACGATATTATTAACCCTGTCCAAGTAAAACATCTCACGGCAACGTACTTGTAATTACAGTGGATTTACTAGAAATGGCGCTCTAGAATATAGTCTGCTTGGATAGTTTTGTCAGACATAATTCTGTGTTATATTTATATTTTTGATAGTCATCCCGCTTAAACTATAATTAAACAGCGTATTGCCTAAAGCATTTAACGTGTAATTGTTGGCCAACCAATGGAAATATAATAGCCTATATAGATAACGGATTATATATTATTAAAATGTGGGTAATGTAGGTTTGATTGTAGGTGTATCTGAATTATGTCACCAATGTAACAAACAACTACTACGTTTATTGTCTTTTTGAGTATCCCACACATACCAACTAGTGCTATAACTCTCCGTTTCCATAATGACATTTATCCTCCATTTTTCCTCCACTATCGCCAAATTCTGGAGGCAATGCGTGTTGTGTCGCGGAACTCATCGGCGCGATACCTCGACACCAGAGGATACCTCAGATACAGCGTAAAGCTACAAACGTTGTTTTTTTAGCTTCACGCTGTGTCACGCACAAAGCAGAGTATGCACAGGGACCTAGTGTTAGGACACTCCGTTTTTATACAGACACTCGTTCCAAAACTCCACTGTCGGCCAAATTTTGATAGAATCACATGTTAAGTAACAGAACTCTACGCCGCGCTTTGAGTCGTTACCAGAGCGAAGAAATGAAAATATAATATATATTTTATTTCCTCGAGTTTAAATCGAACACATAACCTGTCACGTTTACAGCCACACGCTTTTGCCCCTGCGCCACGACTGGCCTCTATAAAAATCAATAATTCATATTTAAATTATTTTCATTTCAACAATCTGGTACTAAAGAGTATTGAGAATACAACTCAACACGCAATATTTCAAAAACAGGAAGGAAATTGGGAAACATACTATCTATATTAGGTTCCTTCCGTTCACCTTACTATAAAAAAGTATAAAGCTGATTTGCCTCACCAAAAAATGTCAAAACATTTCATCCAAACCATAGAACAAAAGACAAATGAAGAATAATAATTGCGGAAACCGAGCACCAGGTCGCCGCCGCAAAGTTGAAACAAACGCTTTTATTTTTAAAGAGCCGTATACTTTGTGAGATTGCGTCGACATTTTCATCAGTGTGCCGACCGCAGAGTATTATTTTAATCGTCGACAGTCACCTTTGTCTTTGGTTGCTGGTAATATTTGGATGTGACGAATACGAATATTTTTAAATATTCAAAAACTACAGTACGTGAAAAATATTTGATTAGTTATTAAATTGATATTTTAATCATTAACCATTCTTAAGCCCAAAACAGGAATGCTGATTTGGAATTTAGTAAACATTTAGTTAATTTAAAAGTTATATGAAACACTTAAAAATTGATGGACAGGAAAAAAAATTCTAGTGAAAATTATCTTGATTTCATCCTTATGTTCTGTTGTACCTACATAATGAATATAGTATTTTTGTCATCATAACTTTAAATGAAACCACAGTTTTAACAATTGTACAAAAACCTAATACAATAAAAACAATATAGATTTTTTAAAAAATGAAAACTTTTTTTTTTATATGAAAAAAAATTATTCATAGAATTATCGTTGTAGAATAAAACGTCATTTGTCAAGAATGACGCACACAGACACGCCGCACACGCCTCATTGACGAAATCGAATCGTAAAGTAGAACGAGAGATATCCCTTTCTCGTTCTGGTATGTTTTTTGTGAATGAAAAGTAGTAAATTGGCATTGCTTGTAGTATTTTTGTAATAAGGAAGTGTTTACCCGATTGGTGTCTATTCTTAACTGCGTCACACAGTATGGATGAATATCATGAAATAAAATAAAAAATTCAACGTCTAAACTGTTGAGGTATCTTGATTACTTTCTTTAGGTATGGGTTTGAAATAATTTACACCATATGTTGATCTTCTTTAAAAAAACGCAGTTCCATTCTGTATATGTTTTCGAACAGTGGGCTGTATTATATATGACTGGAAATATGATGTTTGTGGGATCCCACTCGGGAGAATAAACACTTATTTATAAATTATTTTCATTCCCCCTCTCTGGTAGATTGAGCGCGGCGTTGAGCTTCGCAACTTAACAGAAATAATCTATAAAAATGAACGGAAACTGTTGAACGAAATAGTTCATGAAACTTCTTTGCATATGCTTAATTTTTTTATAATTCCACAGGAAGACCTTCTCATCCACGGTGACAGCGTATACGACGTGATAGACAAACAAGACCAGCAAGCGGTCAGGTCAGAACTGTCGCGAGCTCCCACCGACGGAGAAGACAGAGTATTCCTCTGCCGGATGAACGTAGCCAGAAACGCCAGACGACAGATGCGATTTGGTGATCAAAAGGTAAGAATTCCTAAAGAAATACTGTTTTTACTTAGAAAGAACTATATATTTTTTTACTCTTAGATAGTAGCAAATAATTTTACACTATTTCTATCGATGATATATTATAAATATCAACTTCGTCAAAGGAAAGTGATAGGATAGTGACAGTGGGCAGTATTTCTCAATAAATTTTAACTTCACCCGCGTGGTCAAGTAGAAGTAACTGAGAGTTTTGTATGACACCTTCTTAGAGCCACAGTGGAGTCGATATTGCCTAAAGCCTTCTTCGGTAATGGATAGTGCAATACGAAAATAAAAATCCAATTCTGACGAGTAGTTCAACCAAATAAAATTTTCAGTTTAATTATAGTAATATAGACTAATCTATATTATAAATTCCAAATCAGCATTCCTATTTTGAACTTAAAAATAATTATATAATAATTAAAGTGTCTACTTAATAACTATTCAAATATTTTTCATAGTTTTTGTTAATTTTAAATTAGTTACGCTTCACGATCGTCAAATATCTCAATATCAAAATAGTTCTTTTTTTTCCAAATTTACAATCGAAACAATTGTTTTTTTCAATATCGAAAATCGAACATGTTATTACCAAACTTTAATACCGTATCGTACGGTTATAACTTTACAGTAACAAAAACGTCTTAAGAATATTATGTTCGAACGCTTTAATTGACGAAGTAAGAAAATTAAAAGCTACATACGAATATTAATTAATACATTAAAATTGATACTTAAAGTGATTGAAAAGAATGTTCTTGATAGACATTACCACGTCACTCAGATATTGGTTCCCTCTCGATATATTATAAAAATTGATGAGAAGATAATTAACAAGTTTACTTTCAAATCGATTTAGTTTATATGTACGTTTATTCATAATCTGTGGCTCTTGCCGTTACCGGAATTAAGGATAGTGTTCATACTGTCTTTTATATTAATTTTAAATATATAATAAATTGTGTATTTTTTTTAAATATATTTAGAAAAAGAATATTAACATAGATATTTCTGTTGCAAAATACAAGTTAATAGGTATTAGCTTAATTAGCTTATTTGTTCTCTATATAACTGTTTCATACTCCTCCATCCGTGTAATATTCTTAAAAAGAAGTAAACATTTTTTTCGGTTTACTCTTACCCACACACAGCAGGGTAGGCAGTGGGAACATGGGTATCTAGTGCTAAAGCACTCCGTTCCCATGAAGACACTTAATGTATCATAAAAAATTTAATGAAAATAAATTTATTTCATTCAAAATGAATTTCTTAACTGAATTACATAGTTGATTTATTTCAATTTCTAGAAAAGTGGCCACGACCTTTAAAATAAAACATATTATGTTACAATTTTTTTTTTTGATGTAACTAATTATTTTAATAACAATTTATAAAACGGGCCAGTCGTGGCGTAGGGGACCAAAGTGGGACTGTAAATCCGACTGGTTGCGGGTTCGATCCCACTCGAGGAGATGAAATATCTACTTAAATTTATATTTCCATTTTCTTCGCTCTGGTGTCGCGGCAAAGCGCAGCGTTGAGTTCTGCCACTCCACACGCAATGCCTCCAGAATTGGGTAGAAAGTGGATAACGGAATGTCTTAACACTAGGTTCCTCTGCCTACCCTGTTGTGTGCGCGTGAAGCTGAAAAAAAACATTCGGAAAAACAATTTAAAATATATAAGCTTTGAAAACCTTTGACCTTAACAACACTGCCATTACAGCACCATCACAGAACTTAACCAAACAACAATATATCCTGTTTAGTCGATAAATAACACCACGGAACCCCACAACAAGGTATATAATAAAAAGGTCAGTTTGACGGACAAATTGAGAGGCATCAATATACTATAGTTATTACTGGTAATTGAATACTCACGTTAGAAAGTGATGGTGTGAAGTTTGACCAGCATTCTGTAATTATATCTTGGATCGTAACCAGAGATAAGAGGTAATCGGTTTAATGTGTTAGTTATTATATGAAAATAACTTATTGGGTGTGCGCTAACGTTTGGTGCTTCGGGGGTCTTCTTTAGCCAAATCTTTGTACTCTACATTTTTGTTAATTGAAATTTAAGGAACACGATCAATTAAGATATGCTTATAATGTAGCGTTATGTTAAACAACAACGTGATCTAACTATTTACTGCTGTAAGATTTCATTAATTTAAATTTGAAATGAAAAAATAAAATGGAGAAATGAGGCCAGTCGTGGAGCAATGCACATGAGTGTGATTGTAAACGTGATTGGTTGTCAGTTCGATTCACATTCGAGGTAATTATATATTGAATATTTTCATTTCTTCGCTCTGGTGTCTAGGATAAACGCGGTATTGAGTTCCACTGTTCAACACGTACGCCGTGTTGAATTGTAGCAACAAGATTCCCTCCGCCTACCCTGCTGAATACGGGATACAGCGTGAAACTAAAAACTTTAGTTTGTAGTTCGTACAACGACAATATTTAAAATGAAAAGATCAACATTATATATGCAAACCAACTATTAATACAATATTTCCACAATGCGACACTTACGTGCAAAAAGCCAGTTACCATTTAAAGAATATTTTAAAACCTTAGGCCCTATACTTGCCAGTGTCATATATCTCTAAAGAATTTATATTAGCACGCCCACACTTAATATGTGGTGTTCAGATAAAGAGGAGAGGACGCTTGGAGTAACAAACAGTCTCGGTTCCAAGTTTATTGTCTCCAATTAATATTCAAGACGCACGTGCTACTCGCCGGGAGCAACGCAGACATGAGACAAGACAATTGTAACATTTTTTTTTTTATTTGATTTTGATCTGTAATGGTATTGAACGGTTTTTTATGTTATGATATAAGATAAGTATATGATTAGAATTAAATTTAGTAAATAGTTAAAATTGATTTTAATAATTAAAAAGAAAACAATATTATAATTAATGTTAGGTAACAGGTTTTTCTATAGGTATATTTAAAAAAAAAATCCTTAAGTGCTGTTAAAAACAACGAGCGTTGTTAAATATATTCCAATGAATATGATATAAATATCGAGCATATTTAACGATTCTTGGTGGAGGGATCAAACCATCTATGTGTCTGGCAATGGATAACATAATTTTGAATATTATTGCAAAGAACAAATATAAAAAATGAGCTTTTGTAACGCCACCACTGACTAAAATAGGATATGTCTCTTTCTACGGAATCTAGAACCCATTAAGACTAGGGAGTTATTTTGTAAACAGAAATACCTAGTACTTTGTCGGTTTGCCTATTGATTTGTCGGAGTATATATAATTTTGTAATTGAATTAATTCTATCGGAAGATTTCAGTTTTAAGTTGTAGCGTAGCGTATCGTATCGTATCCATCCCATTGTAGCGTATCGTATCTCAAACAATTCTCCCAGTGGAGCGCTAAAATGTCTTAAGTCTGTTCACTAATCGCGTGCATATATCATATTAGGAGCTCTACCTACGTGTACTGCAAATTACTGCAAGATGTTTTCTAAATACAATAACGAACGCTCGCTTAAGGCTATATTTTTTATCTATGGACAAGTAGAAGTGTAACTAACTTAACTATTTAATACATGGTTACATCGTTTGATGTAAAAACAGCTATACATTTTTTCCGTATAACGGCATAGGTAGAAAGATTTTAGTGTCAAGACACTCCGTTCTTCATTTTCCGCTTGTAATCGAGACGTTACGTGCTGACTAAATTATTACTTTAAAAATAAAACTGATAATATATTTTTTTTTTCTAATACAAAATATTTCGAAACCAAACGCTAGATTGCTAAATGAACCAAAAACTTTGAAATCGACATAAACTAAAACCGAGCTTAAATACTTTAGATAAATCAAAAATATCCTAACCGAGTTACATTTAACGAAAACTAGGTTGCTTAAATGAACTATCGTATTAATTCATACAACCGAAAGATCTATGAATCTTTTATTAAGATTTATTCCTTTCAAATTGTATGATAAATGCGTTATGATAAATAGATATTGAATAATGGTTTCTTTATACGATGTATTTCATTTTTAAGGTTCCGTACCTTAAAAGGAAAAAATGGAACACTTATAGGGTTACTTTGTTGTGTATCTGTCCGTCTATCAAGAGCATCTATTTCGAGATTGTGTGGATATATCGATCTAAAATTAATATCAAATATGCAGGTCAAGGTCTCTTGAAGCACAGAAAAAATCATGCTTCTAAGTCAATCAGCTACGTAATCAAAACCTATGGGATACTTCCCGTGGATCTACACTTATGAAATTTGGTAAAAAAGAAGAACTTGCAGTATAAATAAAGGAAAAAATCCAATAACTAAAATATATACATACGCGTATGTCATACTAAAAATCCATTACCTAAAAGCGTATAATTGGAGTAAAACTGGACTATCCTGGATACATTGCTTGTTGAGTGGCGGAACTCATCGCGATTTGCCTAGACTCCAGACCCGAATGGAATCGAACCCCCAACCCCTGCCCGTTTAAAATCACACATCTGTGTCCCTGCGCCTACTGGCCTCGATAAATGCGTTATGATAAATAGATATCGAATAATAGTTTCTTTATACGATGTATTTCATAATCGATTTTAATCAGCATAGTAATGAAACTGAGGCAGAGAAATGTCCGAGCTGTTAATGGTGTCTTATCACACCACCCTGTCTGATATGGCAGTCATTACGGCCACACGGGCTTTGAATCATATCCTATCCTATCCTATTATAAAGAAAAGCTAACTTAATAGGTAATTGTTGATGGTAGGTGTTTTAGAGATACCAAAATATGGAGGAAATGTTTCATGAGCAGTATTTTACCAGAAAGAAAGCGATGGCAGCTGGTTCAAATTCATTCTAGAGAATGGTTTGCTTATAAAAAGATGAAGGTTTATATTGAACTTTTTAATAACTGTCAAATACTGAAATTCTTATCAGCGTGATTAAGCTCCTGGTTCACTGACATATTTATTAATACTAAAAAAAATAGCTTCACGCTATACCCCGGCTGGCTGAGGGGAACCCATTGTTAAGACACTCACCATTAATAATAACTTATCAAGAAAAAATTGTATAACATTTTATTTTATCATTTATTAAAATATCAATCGAATTTAAAGATATTGTGTATTTAAAACTACCCCACATAACTAATAAGTACAGAGATAATAAAAACAATACATGCAATTCACAATCAGGAGTTTCATCAGGAGTTAACTATTATGCATACTACAGTCCAGCCGTTTGATTGAGACAGCCACTGATGAGGCGTCCCATGTATGCCCAAATGACATGTCAGATGGCATGTCTAAATCCTTCTTGTCTGTGGAAGTTGTCGTGTTTTATTTTTGTTAATAATCTCTCCCTTTCTTTCGTTTTGGTCTTTTTTGTGCTATTGAACAGAAAGAGTTTGGAATCCAGCTGGTAGAAGATTTTAACCAAGACTCTTTAGGCATGCGGCAGACGTGACCGGCCCAGTCCTATTTCAGCCTAGTGGCTTTAAGACCCACGTCAGCGATTTTTGTGCGAGAGCGCATTTCGGATTTTATCCATTGATAGGCATCTAAGATGCTGCGCTCCATCGCACGGTGGCAAACCTTGAGGGGGGATTTCTGTGACTCATCAAAGACCATATCTTATCATAGGTAAGCACTGGAAAAATGCACATGTCCATCAGTCGTCGTTTATGCCTGGCGCGGAGGAAAGTCTCTTTTCATGAGATCAGCCATAGACCAATAGCTCCTCCAGGCATTTTCTATTCGTCTTTCGACTTCTTTGTC
>DWAN01002047.1:0-16076 GCA_018230445.1 Heliconius hewitsoni
TCGGCAGAAAGTGAGGAACGGAGTGTCTTAACACTAGGTTCCCTCTGCCTACCCTATGTGCGCGATACAGCGTGGAGCTGATTTAATATTTTGATTTTCCTCAATAAGAAGTGATTCTGCGTCATTTGTAAAAAGTAATCAGTTGTTATTAAATACAAATGTTTGTCCATATAACCGCCAATATTATTTACATTGGCACGTTATTTAATTTTTTTAGAGGAAAGGAAATAAAATCAAATCAATAAGTGTAAAGTTTCAATTTACTAAGTATAATAAAATTATTACAAAAAATCGTTTTATGTATTATAAACTTTGGTATATCTTTGTGAAAATGCATATTTATATTATAATAGTTTAACAAAAAATATGTGACTGATATAATAAAATATAGAAGTCGAGGGAAATTACAAAAATAATAGATAATAGTTAGGCTGTATTTCAAACGATTCTTCTTTTCACGATTCTTTTTCATTTTCATTAGTTACATTAAATTCTAACGAAAGTACCTAATGTAATAATAGGGTAACTACTAAAACTTATGTCACTTGCGATCTTGTATTTATTGAAATATATGTCAAAATGACAGCACAACAACATTTAACATTTTAATTTAAAAATATTAAAACTGTGATATATTCATCTACAAATCTAGCTAAAAAAATGTATAACTATTGAAAATTGGTATAAAATAGTTAAACAAGGTTAAGCCAAAAATATATATGACAATATGTGTTTTCTTAGAACTCTATCTCTTAATTGAAGAATAAAACATAGCCATTCCATACTTCGTTCCTTTGATGTAGGTTTTTAAAATAAACGTTTACCATTACCTTTATCTATATGTTGAGTAAAAATCGGAAACAAGTGCAAGTTTCATACTCGCCTATGGAATGTATTCTTTAGATTAAAATTATTTTTTTTATTATCTTAGTTAAGATTTTGGTGAATTAATTAACATACTACAGTAACTTAAATTCTTGGAATTTTTCAATTTACTATAGATTACAACTATAAAATCGCTTTATTTCTAAACTACTTTTTGCAGTCTATATTCTATACATCAATAATACTGTCGTGTTTCTTATCGGAAGCTTTGAGTTTTTCTTGCATTTGAGTTAACATGTCCTGCATACGTCGTATCTGAAATGAATATATTTTACAGAGATTAATATATTTTATATAAACACGTAGTGTTCATTTCGTACATGCACCTAAAATGGCTTACGCGATAGTTTTAATTTTTAAAAACTATTCACACGTTATATATTATGATGAGAGACTTTGAACAATTTCAATTCACAATGTTATTATAACTAATATGATTAACATGATTGCGTGAAGTTAACATGTACCTACCTATATCTATTCACAACTTTTTGAATAAAAAAAAAGTAAAATAAAAGCCGTATTTATTTTTCATATATTATGAAATATTTAATGTATAACATATTTAATAATAACATTATAATTTTGTTTTTATATTGGTAATATCTGATGAGATTAAGAATCAATAAATAAAAAGTGTAAATGCTAGTTAACGCGCTTTGTAGCTACCGTTAAAAAAAACATTCGTAAAATAGAAATTTTAAGCCTATGAAATATATACGGGATATCAATGATATGTATTTTTTTAATACAGATTCATTAGTTATTATTTTAATTAATATTGGAACAAACTTTTTATCGAAAAAATTATTGTAGTATATACAACAAATTCCATTTTTGAAATGATAAAAAAGAATAAACATTATTTTGAATTATTTTTGTGTTACAAAATTCTTAGTATTTCTACTGACATATCCGACTATATGGGAAATTTATTTATTATCATGTAAGTATAGAATTATATATAGTCTTTTCTTTTCAGCAATAGAAAATAATTAAAAATATGAATAATGTAGGTACGTAGCATTTACTAATTCCTTCTTGTAAAGAAAAATATTTTTCACATAAAATCAAATGTTGTGTAATGTAACGTACATGCATAGACAAATGAAATAACTTAATTGACATGAACATGACCTTATTAAAGTTTATAGACCTATAATTTGATCTAAATTCGACCATGCGCTTAGTAATTAAAAATGTACCTACATGTAATTAAACCTACTAAAAGAACTGTATACATTCTACTCTATATCGACGTAATTTATAAAAGGATAAAAATCCTTAAAGAAAACCATGCATGTTGTTTTTCTTTCGTTTAGTTTACTGGGATTAAGTACATACGAAGTCCATGACAGGCCTACATGCCGCGAAAATTACAAAATATATAAATACATATTTCTTAAGTATTTTAAAAATAATAGAATAATTATAAGCATTACATCTCTTGCCTTGCGCCCCTGATAATTTTTCAAATGTATTTAAAACACTATTCTACCATATTGAAATTATTTTTTTAAATTTATTTTTAAATAATTGCTTAAATTAGGCATTACTTTACTGTAAAAAATACTATATAAAAATTTTAGAAACATACATACCTCTTCATCTTTTTGCAATAGTAATCTATCCGTATCCGTAAAAACGACATCGGCATTGTTCCCCATTGAATCTCTCTTCAATTTTCTGTAAACAATTGTATTTTTTAATATAGACATATCTAGTTTTTAAATGTCTCCTTCTATCAATTCCCTCAATCTACCAAAATATAATACCTCAATCTACCAAAATATATAAAATACAAATAAATATATTTCATTATAAAGCTGTACTGAATCCTAGGCAATTAAGACGTACAAATAGCAAAATAAAAAAAATTACCAACCCTCTTTCTCGCATAGCATGTTGGGATATTTGCGAGATACACTGTGCTCGGAAGTTCTCGTAGTGCACGTCTTGAGTCACGTCCTTCAAGTCCTGCATATGTGTGGATATCAACATCGTCCTTAATTTCGTAAAATCGGAATGCCGAGGATTTTCCACTAAAAATATTGTATTTTTTAGAATAATGTTAAAATTTTTTTTTTGTGTTTAATATACTATTTATTAAACGCAGCTCCAAATATTTGCTACTTACAAACATAATATGTAGGTCACCTACTGCTCGAGCGTACAGTGTAATTTTTTTTAATAAAAAAATGTATGCATAAGAAAACACAGAGTTTTGTCAAAAATTGATATAAAATTTATATGAAAAATGTCTCAATTTAATCCCTTAGGACTTCTTGTTTAGGTGCTGAATGTGACTAATAATATGTCATTTCGCAGTTTATACCTTTATTTTATACATCTATTCAACATTCAAAGTTTAAATACTATATCTGAAGAATCGTCATACTCTTTATTATTTAACGTAACGTTAGTTGTTGGGTTTAATATTATTCTCTATCAACGTGCTAAGCTTTAAGTTATAAGGAAATACTAGAAGTGATAATACAGCAAAAAAAAATTTATTTTTCTAGTCTAATCCTTACTCTCAAATATTAACCAAAAGACATTAAATTTCCCCTTACATGGGTAGAGATAGCTACCCATGTAAACGTTTTCAACATGTAGAAATTAAAATGATAATGGCAAAATTCCGAAAGCCAATTCAATAATATTCCTTAATTGATATTTTTATGAGATAATATATAGATATATTTTAAATTAGTATAGATAATTCACGATTTAATAGTACAGCGATTCGTACGAACTATATTACTTATAAAACAAATGTCTAAAAATGTATTTAATATTAAATTTACCATCTACAATTCCCCAAGGATATTGTCGGCCCCTCACGCGTTTCCCTCCCACCTCTAATACCGTATCAGAAGCTACAACTGCAAAAGGTGCCGCAGCCTTTAGTTCACGGTCTTGTTGCTTAAATTCTTCATCTTCGTCACTATCACACTCTGGGAACTGATATACCTATTAAAATATAAAAAAAATAATTACAAACCTCAATATAACTATCCTTTTAGAAAAAGTAAGCACGCTAAAGATTATTTCGTCTGTTTTCTGTTGAGTATTGTATTATCTTTTGGTATATTTCTCAAAGCTAAGGCAAATGAAGTGTACCCCCGAAAATTACTTTTGTAATTACAATTAGATAAAGAGCTAGTGGTCTTTTCACCTGTATTTGATGTTCCTCAAGATCATTGAGTATGCGTGTTTTTAATCTTCGAATCTCGACTGCGGTAAGTGAATCCGCTTTTGCGATCACAACAACAATGTTTACTTTTCGGTGCAGTCGTCGCATCATCTCCAAATCCACTTGGCGAAGACTAATGAAAACAAATAATATGAAATAAACACTATTGTTATTAGCAAACCAGAAATTAAACAGTTTTGTTTGTTTTTAAAGGAAATCTATCACTAGATTATACTGAATTACCGTCGTCACGAAGTTGAAAGTGTATAAATTCACAAAATTATTTTTTACACAAGACAATGATTGTTTTTATTACATGTTACTGATATTTACACAGCAGGGTAACCACAGGGTACCTAGATTTAGGACACTCCGTTAGCAATACCGCCGTTCTGAAGGCATTGCGTATTGAGTAGCGGAACTCACCGCCACGCTTTACTTCGACACCAGAGCGAAGAAATGAAAATATAAATGTAAATAAATATTTAATTTCCCGGAGTGGGGATCAAACCCACAACCTGTCGATTTTACAGTCACAATTTGTGACTTGTTTTTGTTTGTTTCTTTGCTGCGACACAAGTGATATTACACACCAGTGATATTACAGAGGCTTTTATTAGAGAATTAATCATGAATAACGTAAGTATTTATGGGATATTTATACTGATTATGAATCAATCGAATTGCTATCGAGCTCTATCACAGAGCTGTTAAACGTATTAACGCAATAAGAGTTTATTGATCATAAGCGCACTTAAAATGACAAAAATTATATCTTCTTTGTTATTACCAACGTAATCACACAACAAATTTTTTTGGTTTATTTATGAATAAGTATCTAATGAGAGACACATGAAGCTCTTAGTAACATTTTAGCTTTTCTTACCTATGAGCCCATGGTGGTACGAAATAAAGGCAACAATGTACTCGATTGTCTTGCATATGCCTTCGATTGAGGCCACTCTCGTCAGTGAAATACTGACGGAACTGTTCATCTACGTAGGCAGAGCAGACGCGCCAAGAATCCTCACAGTTTATAGCATCTCCAAATCCTGGTGTGTCCACTATCGTAAGTCGGAGTTTCACCCCGCGTTCTTCTATTTCCATTGTTTTCTTTTCTATCGTTGTGGTTTTTTCAATTCTATCTATTTAAAATTACGAAAAGAAAGTAATAAATATATAAGCAACATAGATTTTGATAATTTATAATGTGATTTGAAATATACCTTCAACGTCGGGTATTTTTCTGTTTTTGTAAAGGTCTCCAAGAAAAAGACTATTAATCAAAGTGGATTTGCCAAGCCCTGACTCTCCTACGACCATGAGTGTGAAGTCAAAACCCCTTTTCACAGATTTTCGGTGTACCTGCTCTGGTAGAGTGGCAAATCCTATATAATCACGTTCACCACGATCTCGTTCTGTCGACAATTTTTTTTTAGTTAGTTGCAATAAATTCAAATTGTTAATTTAAATTGTAAATATACAGATAAATAAGCTGTACATATATTTTTGAACACAAATAAAATATAGTAGTTATATTACTACTCATTCGTGAGCTATTCTTTTCATATTTTACTATCGTCAATTAATGCGGAAGTATAACTCGGCGACATCCTTTAGATAATAGCTGCTAGGTATATTGAGTAGTCTCTTGAATGTATAAGACTTGAAAGCGAGGAGGGAAAATTGGCCCAGCAAATGTTGTTCTTTTGTGTTGATGCAGTCTGAGTGCAGTGGGCGCAGCGGAGTGGAACACGACGAGTTCCTGAATACCAGGGCCCAGGGACGCAGCGCGTGCGCATCAAACATTGAGGACAACGAGCGGAAACGCTATACGTGCTCATCAATGTACAATGTTATGTTGTCACTGTATTAGTATACAAATATTTTTGTACGGACTAACAATTGCAGCAGTATTAAACTATTCATGTTTTCTAGTAAAAATGTCAATATTTAATTAATTTGTTCATGGCTGACATATGTACCCACACATTATATTCTATTACGAGTTTTACGACACGTGAATATTAATTAAAGAAGGTAAAAAGTTCATCGTTTGAAATTAGGACAGCTCCCACTCACAATTCGCACGATCTTAATAGACAAAAGGCCTCGTTATCTTTCTCACTCAAGCCAGTAATGTAACACGAAAGAAACGCTATTGTTATTTACTATTCAAGAAAATTTATACTTCAGCTCAAAGATGTTTTCATAACAATCGGTGATCTGATAAACATGACATACCTACATCCATCAAAGCAACGTCTATAATTCTATTTATGTGAAATTGGCTCCTAATGAATAAAAATAATTTAAAAACCTTTGACCATTAGACACAATTTCTAGAATTACGTAAATAAATATATAAAGATAGAAACCAATGTTGTAAAGATGATGTGCAAACTTACGAATTTTTATAACAGTCGCTAAAGGCATCTTCTTTATAATATCATCATTATTTGTCTTCTCTGATTCCTTGTCACAGATATTTATATCTAAAATTGCGTATGTTTTTTCCATTTTCATATAAATTACATGTATTCTCACGAAGTAATTGGATAATTATTATTTACCGTGTTGTTATACTATTATTATGAAAACTGCATGATATAGCGTATTTTAAGTAGATCAAACTATTTAAAAAAAACAATAATAATATTATAGTAGGAATTACGTATTTGGAAATCACGGATATAGTTTTACCGGCGCAAGCGCCGGCGGCAGCAACTAACGCGCTGTATCGACTCTACGTTCGCAGTTCAACTGTGCGCATTAATAGGTAGGTACTTAAAGTAAAAACTAGTTATCACTTGAGATGTATATATTATGTAGGTGGTAAGATATAGTACATATTAATAGTTTATATTGTTACCATCAATTTATACATCTATCCTAAATTTAATATTCAATATAAGTATATATTAAGACTCTATTTATTTTGTTTCCTACTACTGAATTACTAAATGTGACGTCAGTTAGTACCTTTGATATTTATCAACTAAAGATGCAAAAAGCATTAGCTTTATATTACGAGGAAATAAAACTTAATATTATTACGTATTGAAAATTATATTTTTTTTTATTTACACTCTTTTCCTTAATCTCAAGGATGTCCCCTCAAATTAGGTGTCCTCAATCTCTATCCATATGATGTTTTAGTATATAAACATTTTTAATCGCAGCGTAAAACTCAAAAAGGCATTTCAATAATATTCTTTAATCGATATTTTAATTTATTTTTAATAATAAAGAATATAAATAAGAAATAGTGGTTTATGACGAGAGAAACATGTTATTCCAAATTAATTATTCGCAATTGGTAAAAAAATATATTTATCGATTTTTCCGGACTGTAGGTTACTTTCTTTAAGAGGAGAAAACAAAAACCCCACAGACAAAGCCGTGATCGGGAAGCTAAGTGGTTATAAAGAAAAATGGTGGAATAATGAATCTCACTAAATGAAGTAAAGAAAAAAATAGGGGTAAAATAAGTTTAACATGTATATTAAGTATGTAATATTTTTTGTGATTGAAAATTATGAAAATTATAGAAAATATAAAAATGCTTACCATTCATTTTGAGCTGTATGAGATTTGCTGTCTTGTAATGTAAAAAGTACAATAGAACAATACAATTGAAAATTTATATTAAATTTTCATGATGTTTTTTTCTTCATTTCATTATAAATCTTGACTCTTCTTGTATTCATTTTTCCCGGGTAAAATTATCGGCTTAGATTAATCAATAAATACTCCACTAAATATTTTATTATAATTTTTCTGATAGCGACGAACTGTGAGATCTCATTTTATTATACAGTGCATTTTAAGTATATTAGTAAATTAGGCCACTTTAACATATTAATTCTGATCTTAAATTGCTAGTATTGTAATTGCGGAAATGTGTCGACATATCTAAACTACACACCAAAAGGAGTTGAAAATAAAAATTAGTCGCGCGACCACTATATAATATCACGATACTACTTCTAAAAATTGTATAATCTAAAATAGTACAAAAAAATTAAGTAAAATATAATCACATTGTTTGTGCGCCGTCCTGTGCGTGTGCGTTACGTAATCTGAGGGCCCGGGGCGAGCTCGCGCCCTCGAAGGCCCTCCCCTGCGCCGCGCGTCTCAGGCGCGCGCACCGGCCGCTGGCGAGGGTTACAGGGATCGATACTGCAAAACTTAAAGCGCATGTACGCTCCCCCACGCCACCCGCTCTGGTAGACATTTAACACTTTTCTCAACTGCTATATTGCCCCAGATGCATAAGGGCTGTCCCAATAATTTCAAGGTCGTTTGCTGTATACCTACTACTTAAATGTATCAAAATTCTAAACTTCAATATTTTAAGAAACTCAATAATTAAACACATAACTTCAAAACTGAAATGTGTAAGAATTTTAGTTTCGTTCTAATTTAGTTTAGAAAAATAAATGTTTTAAGTTACATTATCATAAAATTAATATCAATTGAAAATGGCAAGGACCAATTGCGAATATTTGGGGACCGTTAGAGACCTCACTTAAGGACAATCCTTATGAATATAAAAAAATATGGCGGGAGATTACAAAGCACACATACAACGTTTGTATGTGCTTATATTTGTTGAATTTAATTCCAAGCCAGACCAACCATTACTAGAACTCCCATAAAAGCTTTTCTGAACTTTAATATTATAATTTGTAAATGTGTGTCTTTGACATGGCGTAGACCATAATTAGAATATAAACCATAGTAACAAGTCATTTTTATGTAGCTTTTTACCCACATTTGCCAATTTAGCTTCTTTTTTTCTTATAAAAGTAAATTTTATACAAAATTCGTGGTGCAGAAGCACAAGCCAGGTTGTGAATTTGATAATTTTTTAATATTTTTATTTTGTCGCTCTGGTAACTAGGCAAAACATAGTATTGAGTTCCACCATTCGCTCTCTTCACTTTGCAGCTTGTGAATTATCTTCAGCTCTTCACTTTACAAAATTCCCTCTGCTTACCCTGTTATGTGCATGATACAGCGTGAGCAGAATATAAATATTTATAAAAATAAATAAATAAGATACGCTGCTAGGACACGAAAACAATTTTTTTTTATTTAAGAAAGATAGTGTGGAACCAGTGGTAAAATCGGGGTTTTTCTAAATGAGGTTAGAAGCCAGCAATTTAACAAATATTAAATTACTCAAACTGAAATGTGAACCCATAACCATCACGTCTCATTTAGACTCATAAAAAAATTTTAAAGAGCCTTCGAGGTGTAATATGACCGTCTGAACTTTGCATCATTGGGTTGTATTTATTAGACCCGTAGGGATAATGCGCAATAAATGGTGCTTAAAAATAACTTCTGAAATATGAAATTTCATAATTAAAGCCATCTTGGCGCGGTCTGTAACTGTAAACGCGACGGTTGTGAGTTTGTTTTCCACTCGTAGGAATGAAATATTTAACATTTTATATCCTCACTGCGGTAACCAGTCATATCAGTGACCACTAACTCACCTTTTAAAGAAATTAATAGGCTCTTTTCCTTGTGAGAGATATACATTTGACTTTTACAATTAAAATTATTCAAAATGCTAAACTTTAAATAACTTCGATAACATTTTCATTGTTTCAAGGAAGCATTGTGCCATTTATTATTGGCTACGGGAATTATTAAGCACTTACATATGTCATGGATGGATTAGTCGATTCATTTTATTATCATACTGATATGAGACAGTAAAGATTCTTCAAACAAAAAAATATTTTTAGCCTCTGGTGGAACTAAAAGGATAAAAGCGAACTTTTTATCTTATTATTATACTTTGAGAAAAAAATCCTAAAATGCAGCACACAAGGTGAATAAATACCAGTATCTTTTAATTGAGTTGACTTAAAAGCTTGTTTTTCATGCGATCCAAAGAACTGCATAATTAGATATTTGATATTATATTATAGATAAACCATTTAAAAACTTTTAAAAAACGTAAATCGTATTGTATTGTACTTTCGCATTTCAGATGTTGCAAGTTTTAACCAATATTAAAACAAAATATTGGTTAAAGCCTCCATCCAGTCAAATAAACTGTAGGTACGTTCATATGCACACGAAATATTTCTAACATTATTATAAGAATTGGACGATTGCGTTAAAATAAGAATTTTCTAAATCAAAAGTAAAAAGAATAATAAGAGTTTTTGACAAAATACCACTTTATTTAAATAACGTAATTCTTATGATTATAGATTTTAAGGATTGTGTACCTCAAAAATAAAAGGCAGAATCCTTACAGGATCACTTTGTTGTCCGTCTTGTTGTCTTTCAAGAACTTAATCTCGAAATCACGTCAAGATATCAAGCTGAAAATATTTTCAAATATTCAGGTCTCTTGGAGCATAAAAAAACCAAGTTAACCAAATCAAAAGATACAAGCATTTTTGCATTGTTTTTGCTAAATTTATTACGAAATTCGCTGCTTAGTCAAAATGTCCTGTGAATATTTAACAAGAACATAACAATTTGGCAGGAAGTGAGAACTTGCAATATAAATAAAAGAAAAAATCCGAAAAGTGAAAATTTATTTGTAGGAAAAAAAACATTACAAATCTATTAAATTCATATAAAATTTTGAATGAACCTATTTTGATAAACCAAACTTTAGTAGTTAAGTTGAGTTAAAGCAAAGCTATTGGTGAAACTTTTAAGGAAATCGGTTCAGTACTTTTAGAGAAAAATGTGACCATACATATCGATAGACAGACAGACAAGAAATTCAAAAAAATCTTTTTGCTTTCTATTATTCTTTTTAAGTGTCCCTCTATCCATTTCAGTCAAAATTACTAAATGTACAGACAAAATATTTTTACTGTCATATTATATACAGAGAAAAGTGCGTAACACGCTGAACAACTTTTGCTACGGCGACATAAGATTTTTTTCTCATAGTTTACACTGGACGGACTATTATGGTTCTACATAAAATGATTTAGAATTTTAATTATTATGTATCTATCGAAAGTATTCATCAAGTTTAACAACTATAACTTAAGTTTCATTTCATTATTTCTTATACCCTAGTCGCGTCCAATGGTCCTTCATCAGTTTTCAAAATCAAATGGGTACTAGTAGCTACCCGATAAACAAGATCTAGTCCCTCCGAAGATGTGCGTGTACAACCATACAAAAAAGATTTCAAAGATTTGTACTCTAATTAGTGGTTTTACCGTTTTTAATTATTTTGTTATAACAACGAAGAATCGTATTTCTTATATTTGCCAAGGACTAAGCTTTAACTTAGAAGACAAAAATCTGTACGGTAATGCGATGGTTGTGCATTCGATCCCTTCCTGTGAAAGACTTGTTTTATTAGATAGTTCCACCACTGTACACGCAATGACTCGAATTGGGGGAGAAAGCAGAAAAAAGTGTGTCTTGATACTATTTTTTCTCTGCCTACAAGCGGAATAGAACGTAAAACTGTAAAAAATTTGTTTTATATAAATAATATTTATATTTCATGTAAAATTGTGAAGATTTTAACAAATTGGCAACAAATATAAATACCAAAGTAGTTTTAATACATATGTACATACAATGTGTGACATTGTTAAATCAGCATAAACCTAAGACTGCAAGAGCGTAGTTTATCTTAAGGTCGAGTGTGACTCCGTAGAGGAATAGTTAAGTCAAGTGAATACTTTTAATTGGAAGGTAGGATTTGTTAGAAATAGAACTTTTTGACCCTGACCCATATGCATGGGGCGTAAGAGACGGAACGAGGGTCGACAAGACCTTGCTAAAGGTAGGTAATATCGTCCTAATCAAAGAACACTCAATCAATAATCTATATAAATTTTCATTATTTAAAAATAAATTTCAATAATTGTCTATATATTTTCTGTATATTAAACAGTTAGGTAAATAAAGTATATTTTTTTCTCTACTAGTAAACCATTATGCTTTTTATTAAAATATGTATATTATGTATCTAAACCAAACTACAAATATACTTCTCCAGTTTTAGGAGAACCTATGATGAAACTTTTTTTATCATTATTCAGGACTTTCTAGTACAATGAAACTGTAGTTTAAATCCTTTTTTTTATCTATTATAAAAGCGGATATATATTTTTTAATTACATAAAAATAACAAATACTACGTTTGAAGCTACTCTTATTGTTTTATGCTGGGCCTACAAATAAAATTACAGTCCGTAAAGTAAATTTATTTTATCTTTTTTTAATAAATAATCTATGCCTAAATAAAAAAAACTATATTTTATCTAAATTTAATCATATGAATTGTTTAGATAGTATTTGTTATATTTAATTAGTACCTAAATTATAAGATCTCAGAACACGTAACGTTCTGAGATCTTATTAATTAGGTACATGTTATATCAATTAATTCCCGTGTCTTAAATCTAAATACTGCGAAGTAAATGAACCTGAACAATGCAGTTACTTATTAAGTTTCACTTAGTATTTTCTTATATTAAATATCGAGTAGCAGAGAAAGAAACTCTATCCGCGGGAAAAGTGCCAGATGAGACGAAAGGCGGGAATGCTACGTCATATCAAGGGTCTAGAAGGCGTCGTAGAATTTAGCAAATTCACTTTTATAATCAAGGCTTTAGAGAAGAAAATGCCATACTAGGACGTATTCATAGAATTGTAAATGAAGTAAACCTTATTCCTTGGAATTAGAAGCAGTTTTAGAAATATTATTTTGAGAGAAAGCACTTTACGGTCGTGCGGCGGGTTGGATGACGCAGATGATGTCGTGCCGCTGCTCGTGGTTAGCAGCAGCAACGAGCGGCACTCCACACAGACACCAGTCGAGTTCCGTTCGTACGTCGGCAAGGACCTTGCCAAGTTCTCGTTGTCCCGTTACTTATAACTTACGATACTTACGCGCCCACATTCTTTTTGCTAGTGAAGGAAATATAGAGCAACTCAATATCAATGACAAACACAAGTTTTTAATTTTTTTTTATTTGTGGTCGACTATATAAAGGTAAGTTTTTATATTATATTTTGATAATTTACATATTTAGGACGACCGATAATTTATAAGTATATAACACACAAATAAATAAGAAAAATTGTTAAATATTTATTAGATAGTTTTTTGAAAATTTTATTTAAGAGCAATAAGGCCAGTCTTGGCGGAGAGGCATAAAGTGTACCTGTAAACACGAATGATTGTAGGTTCGATCCCTACTCGTGGAAATGAAATATTTATTTAAATGTATATTTTCGTTTTGTCGAGACAAAGCGCGGCGTTGAGTTTCAGCACTCAACGTGCAATGCTTCCAGAATTCGGCGGAAAGTGGTGAATGGAGTGTCTTAACACTAAGTTCCCTCTGTCTATCCTGCTGCATGTGGGATACAGCGTCACGATGATTTGATTTTATTTAAGCAGGACTAATTTCCTCACTCACTTCATAATACTATACCATGTTTTTTCTCTACCAATACCAAACTTCAATGGTATTTACCTTCTCTAGTTTGAGTGAAAAGTATTTTAAAATATTTCTTTCCTTTGTTCAGGACTTTCTAGTAAGAGTTTAATTTTCTGTGTTTTAAAAATCACTAAAAAACCTATTTTAAAAGCAGATGCGCTTAAATATTTGTAATATTTTTATTCATTTGAGTATAGTAACAATGGCATCGACATACATATATTATACAAATATTAAAGTTACACTTTCACTTAGTTGGTGGTCAAGTATAAAATGGTATTAAAATTAATAAAATATTAAAAATAAAATACTTGAATTAAGAAAGTTAAACAATGAGAGATACTACGTGAGTAAAATATATAAAATTATGACAAAATTTCAGAAATTAGATACATATATATAAAGTTCTTTTGTTAAATAAAATATTTCATTAGACATATCTAGGTACACTTCTTACACATTATTTAGGAACAAGTTTTAATATAGAAATCTCGTGCGGCAGATATCTAGATTTCTGAATAGTGAGATATATAAAATCTTTAATTATTTTGTGAGAAATTAAAATGATAACAGTTTAACATAAAGAAGTGATTTAATAATAAGGTCAACGTGTCAATGCCACGAAAAGAAAGTTTTAAACGCCGGCCATCCTACATAATAAAAAGTCTACTTTGTTTTCATATTCAATTGTGTGTTTTATAATGTTAACGTACATGATTTTGAAATTTTATTAAATATAAAATTCATCTACAAATTTAGCTCTCTATTTTCATTTAAAAACCCAAAATTATGTTAAAGTTGTTAAATGAAGTAGCTAATCTATTTTATTAAGCAATAACTACTTTGAGAATGTTTCGAGTAAATTTAAATAAACAAACATAAATAAAACAACAACAGCATAAAAAATAATCACATAATTTTTTTTGCCTATAATTTCGACTAAGAGGACGATGCACTACCCACAACGGTCCAGTGACCTAGTGACCTTCAATTTAGGACCGGTTGCGCCTGCGCAACTCGAATAACCAAACCGACATAACGTTAAAAAGAAAGCCCATAACTATGCAAAGATCAAAAAGCGTGAAAATTCTAATAATTCGTACTCTGCCTTTATATATTGTCGAGATCGGATGGTATGACAGAGTGTTAGCGAATGTACATACTATAGAAATATAAATCCTAACATACAAGGACAAAAATACATTATTAATGACTACACGTGAATAATCCCATTTTTCAATAGGACTAATATACTGTGTTTCAGTGTAATACTTGATTAATAACCAAATTTTAAGCTCACCTATACTCTTATAAAATATATTTTTACATTATAGATGAATCGGCGGACCATATACAACATCTTACTACTTTTTAATATCATCACGCTTAAGGGGACATGTGGACAATTTCAATCTGACCCAAGTTATACTTCAGGTACCTACAGATTTCTAATAACAAGCGTAAGCGATTTTCCTATTCAATGTTTACCTCGTAAAGTCCGAACTGCGTTTTCGGATTTTTCTGCTTAAGCGTACGTCATAAACGTATAAGTGATTGTAAACGATCGGAGTGGTTGTGGGTGCGATGAAGCGAGCGAGGTCCCAATTGGGAAATGAATTATTTAATATTTTAATATTCTCTCAGATAAAATGGCGCGGCGTTGAAATCCGCCACTCAATACATAATGTCTCAAGATATCGGCGGAAAGTCGATATCAGATTTTCTCCATTTCTCTCTATCGATCCCGCATTTAGCAGGATCCTAGCTACATAAGAAATGCAGCGTGTAGCTAAAAAGTATACAAACATAAAAATAAAAATGTAAATAAAAAAGAAAGCTTTATACATACATAGATGACGTATCAACCAGCCTAAGTGAAGTAGAGTCACGCGATGCGGGCCCCGAATTGGAATTCAAATACCATGACCACGAGGAGTTAACGAGGTACCTGCGCGCGGTGTCCGCACGCTATCCTGCTCTCACCGCTCTGTACTCTATAGGAAAATCTGTACAAGGTAAACACCTATTATTTATGAATAATTTTTTAAATAATTTTATCGTTGTTATATTTCCTTTTTATCCTTCTTATTTATCAATTCGTGACCATAAAAGATACATTAAAGCTTTCAAAAATGACTAAGTATACATTTAATCCATATAAAATAGAAACTTATCGAAATTCTAAGATCTCCAATCTCGATAAGCTTTTATTGTAATTTTCGGTACCGCTCTACATTTTCAATTTAAAAGATCGACTCTACATAAAGTAACCTTTATACAGTTAATATGAAAACTTCTGAACTAACAAAATGTCCCCGTGGAATACATCTACGTTAGATATTTGTTACAGTCTGGTAAAAACGAAATCGTGATGCTCGTAAAGCGCGTCTAAGTGATCACGGAAAGTGAAAGAGGCAATGAAGCACCACTTAGTTATTATGTACTTATTATAACTATATATTATGCTAATAATAGCAACAGATACAATATAATCTCTATATATAATAAGACAGTAAAAATATTTTGTCTGTACATTTAGT